>WJFB01001901.1:0-24632 GCA_009870185.1 Pygmarrhopalites habei
GGGGGGGGGGAATTGCAGCAAAAAATCTCGAGAATTGTTTCTGACTAACTTCACTACTTGTGGCTTTTCGCATTTCTGGAGTTTATAAGCGACACACACATACAAGTAGAACTGAAGAGAGATGGAAAGAGTTTGTCTAGCCTCCGTTTTCATTCATTTTGCTCCAGGAGCAAACATGTTCGGATTATGTAATGCTCTTCTCACGTACTTTCATCCTTATCCTCATAACATATTAGAATGTAATATAGCCTGGATATAGGAGTAAAAAAGGATTTTTTTCTGCAAACTTCGTCACACTCGTCTGTGTGTGTGTAGTGTATGTGCGGAGGAATGTGAGAGTTGTTGGAGTTGACAATCCATGGAGTTAGTTGTATTTTCTCGCTTTCTCTTTCCCTTTCTCTCGGCGGCCCTTCTCTGTCGCGCCTTCATATCCAGGAGTGTTCAGTCCACTGGAGATTTTACTGCCCCCTCTTCCTCCTTCTCCTTCCCCTTCCAGTCTTTTTTATTTGTCTCCACTTTCTCTGTTGACTGTCGAGCTGACCTACAGCACAAATTCTTATATATTAAATACATCCATATAATATGTGTATTTCTTTTATATGATAGAGCTTTTATGAAATTGAAATATGACTCTTCAATTCAACCCACATCTTAAGCCTTATAAAAATTACTCTGTGTCCGCCTATATTTTCATCCTTACATACAAAATGTGTACAAAAGAGAGAGAGAGTCATTTCTTTCTACTTTTATATTTACTATCTTCTTCCTCCGACTCTCATTGTTTTCTCATACAATTTTTTGTCTCAATCTTTCCTTGTCAAAAGAACTTGTTTCCCTTTTGCTGGACTTACATGTTCCAAAGAGTACCCCGTTAGTGTTTGTGTGTACTTTGTATGTACAAGGATTGGATTGTATGCATGTGTGTGTACAAACTGTCTTTGCAAAGTGCGTGAAAAAAAACACTGGATAAACAGTTAAATCAAATGGACAGACACACACACTCACACACATAAAAAGAGAGAGGGCAATTTTGGTGAAAGGACAAGTTGGACGAAAACAAAATAGAAAATGACTGATATCAAAACAAATACAAATAATCAAAAAAAGAGAGAAGGAGGAGGAGAGGAAGGTAGACATTTTGTGGCTGACATGTTATATTTAATAATAATGGACAAGGGAAGATTGTTTACTTTGAACAGAATATAATGTGTGAGTGTGTGTGTGTGGGTGTGGGGTACAGAGTTTATTGTTTGGAGGAAGAAGAAGAGGAGGGTAGGAGAAAGCTCCTTATTATTTCTGCTCTTTAAGCCTTCCCAGGACTTGCCCATATGTGTAGGATAAAAGGTAGCAGGTAGCATTTGTCTGGGAATATCCAGGGCACACGGATAAAGGTCAGCGGAAGGAATCAAAGATTTATTGATATCATGGAGAAGAGTAAAGAAAGAGGGAAAATAAATGATTAGATTCTACTCAAGCAAAGAAGTCATTTCTTTGATTGTGCTGATACAAAACAGATCCTTCTATACAAAACAGATCCTTCTATAATTCCTATTTTGATTGATTAGATTCTCTCTTTCTCCTCCTCCTACGCCTCCTCTTCTCAAACAATTTATCTTTCAAACTGGTACACATTTACTGTACAGCTTATTATTACCGTACGTGTATTACAGTACAGTAAAGTCCACCTGTACAAGGATTATTCAATACAATGCAATCAAGGAAAAATTTTCCTGTGTAAAGCTGCCCATTATTTAACTTTATGTCTAGCATCCATAATCTCTGGTACTTGAGAAAGCATGGGAAAACTGTCAAGAAAGTTAACTGAAAACTTTTGAATGCAGATAAGCTCGCAACAGGGTATAAATACAAAGTGGATGTATTTTATGTTTCACAAACATGTCAATATTTTAATGCTTAAATCTTTAACAAAATTCGAAGAATTTACGTATTCTCAATCTTAAGATTATTTTACTAAAGTCTTTACTTGAATGTATAGCATTTTATTGAAAATATTTAGTCAAAACTTGGCAAAAATCACGAAATCAATAGTTTTTTTTCCCAAATCCGGGGTACTAAACTATTTTATGTAAAATAAAAAATTCCAAAAATGTATCCTTACTAAAAGCTTAGAACGGTTATGAGCAACTTAAATCTGATTTACGAAATGTTTAAAAAATTGGATGAGGTATTCTTTATGCTAGAAAAAATGTTTTCACTCACTTTCTCCGGCTCGACAACTGACGTGTGTCGTACCTTGTGTCTGTGTGTGTACTCTTGTCCTGATTAATTTTCCCTTTCACTCTTTATACAGTTTTTTGTCACGATGCAAGTCTTCCCATCCTCAGCCTCACCATATGTTGTTCCCTGTCTGTGGGTTGTGTTAGTTTCGTATAAATATTGGGAGTTAGGAATGTGATGTCATGTTTAGTTGAAAAAATCCGGGAGTAATCTGTGAAAAGGGTTGGAAGCATATGCGGAGACACGTTCTCCGGATAAAATATGTGTACATGTACATGCACACACAGTATTCTGATATTTCTATTCTCTTTTTAACATATTATTTTTTGATTCTATACTCCACATACTAAATTTATGCATACATACAATTATAGTGACACTACATTTAATATTGGATAAATGGAGTCTCCAGTCTTATATTCTCTATGAGGTCTCAACATTGTATCATTCCAGAGACATGAATATTACATTAAGGACTTTTTTCTTCCTCTCTCTTCCTCTCTCTCAAGAAAAGGAGGAACGATGAAAAGAGACCGACTACTCTCCTACTAAAAGATTTAGCTTGCAGGATTTGTAGTTAAAATGTAACTTTACACTGTACACACACACACCACTCCACTAAGATTGTCTACTCATAACTTTGGCGGAATATTTTTCCGTTCACTCATCCTACGTCAGAGTCCACTTTCTCCATCACATTGCATGTACAGTGCACCGTGAACTTTCTCCAACTATCCATCCATCCATACACACACACACACACACACACACACACACACACACACATTAAGCTCAAATTTGCTATTTAAAATCATATTCTGATTTTACCATTATGTCATTGTAAAAAGTGAGAGAGAGAGAGAAAGAGAGACGGGGAGAAAGTGGAGGGAGGGACGTCTGTGTGTCTGTCTATCTAACCATAGTCATGCCTGGCCAGAGCGTGAGAGAATGAAAGTGAAAGCGCGCGTGAATAGAGAGGAGAAAGTAAATGCTGTGTAAAAAGAAGGATAAAGTTTAATCGCCTTTTCGTTCTATTCCATATATTTTTTTAAAAAGGTTTCCCTGATGAAACGTGGACAGGATAAAGGATCCCATCTCAGGATTAATAGGATTGAAAAAAAGACAAAAGAGCTTTGGTTAACAAAAAAAGAAGAGGAGGCGGAGGAGGAGAGCTGAAGTGTAACTGTGTGCCATACACACAAATATAAAAATATTATAGAAAAAAAATATAGAAGAAGGATTTTTTGGATCAGACCAATTCTCAAGGACCAAGTTGAGGACCAGAGGATCAAGAAGAAAATATAGGAGGAGGTGAACAAGAAATTTTTCCGTCCGCCCGACACAGTCCGCCACCCGCTGTCAAGACCAAAAGACCTCAAAACTCAAAAACTAAAAAACGTTCTTGTCCTTGTCTGGACGATCCAAAGAGAGAGAAAGAGAGCGTCACCGTTCACAATAAAAAATACAAAGATATCGTGTAGATAACTTTCTCTTCAAATATATACATTTTTCCAAAAGAAGGAAGGGAGGACCCACACTAGAGAGAAGAAGGAAAACAAAGAGGAGGCGGAAGAGAAAGTTGGAGGAGATTCGACTGAATTGAATTTTTTGGAAGAGAGATGCAATGGAGACGATGACGACGACGACGCCGACAACGGAGACTTTGAACCAGACAGATCTGGAAGCCACTATTACCCAGGAAGAAATCCTTTGCTACCAGAACCAATCCAGCCCGTCAGGTCGGTCAGGTAAGCCAGGAGCCATAATTGAAATAAAATTCACTACGACTACTTGCTTCTTTCACCCAGCCCCCATCCTTCTTTCACTTTCCCCATTGTGTGCGTGGATGTGTGTGTGTGTCTGGGCCGAGGCTCCTACTAAATTGTCTTTTATCATCCGTGAGAACGTTCTTTCTTTTCCAGTCCCCCTTTTCTCTCTCTTACCCTCATCCTTCACGCTCTCCCACTTTCACTCTCACTTTCTCTCTTTCTCCTTGTCTGCCCCACGTCATTTCTTTTATTGATGCTCTTTGAGAAGGAGAGAGGATAGGAAAAAATTACTCTACTCTCTCCTTCGTCCCTGTAGGTAGCTCTATATTATATCTCTCCAAAGGAGAGTCTCCATACATTTGACGTATATTAATATTAATATGGAAAGTGGAAGAGAGAGAGAGAGGGAGAGAGGAGCACGTATCCCAAGTGCAATGAATGAATTGCAAATAGAATATTATCTTTCCGAAATTTCTATATACATGTGTGTGTAATGTCATTGTGTGTGTGCATCTTCTCGTCTCATCTACCTTCCGGCGTACACAGGAGGATCATATGAAAGGGGAAAGAGGAAAGTGAGTGTAAGCGTATCTGTTACACTTGCAGCGTTTAAGGAGGAGGAGGAAGAAGAAGAGGATCCTCTATAAATGCCATTGAAGAATTCATGAGCTCTTTCGTGAACAATTCCCAGATGCACTTTTATCTGAAGAATCCCCGCCGCTCCTCCTCCTCCTCTTCCTCTGCTGTTTTTTTTAATGTCCAGCCCATCCCACACATACATACACACACACAATTGTAGACAGAGACTGACACACATTTGAGCTGAGATTTTGCGACAAAAACAGAGTGAGAGTGTGGCTTCAACCCTTTCTCACTCTCTTGCACACACACATACATTATATATAGAAATAGGGGTTATAGTGCTTCTCCCCTCCTCTTTGTCCTATAAATATTATATTTCGACGAATCGGCACATTTTTTTTCTCTGTCTCCTCTTTGGACACATCATATTTCAAATTTATGAGCTCTCCCTCTCTCCCTCCAGTGTCATGCATTTCCTTTCTTCCTGATCCATGTAAAGTGACAGTCTGCATGAATCTCAGTTCACAATTTGTACATTCACAGTAGTTGAAAAGAGAGACTAGAAAAACTCCACCCTTTCTGATGGATATTGACATTAATTCCGAGTTGACATTCCGGGGTTCCGGGGAAAGGAAAACATTTTGTTTTTAAAAGAAAAAACACCACATTTAAATATTCACATCCATCAATCAACATTCAAAATAAATGTTGGTGAAATTCTTCAAATTTTTTGTCCTCTACACACTGTGTAGTACACAGCATTATTTGTCTTCAGAGTCTTCAGTGACAAAGTCACGAGTGCAAAGATATGATTTTTGGCCCAAAAATATTTGGGGAGGTTTTGAGAAAAGTTTGAATTAGCTGAGTTTTTTGCAAAATTTTTCCTACCTTTCCCCTCCCTGTTTTAAACTAGCTCACAAGTCAGCCACCGTAAAAGTGAATGCGGTAGAAAAATTTTGGACGTGTGAAGTTTACAAAGTGAGAGCGAGTGTGTGTAAAAGAGAGAGAGAGAGAGAAGTATAACTACATCTTTTAAAAACTGTTCGCCCGGGATTCATTCCTCTGTCGTCCGACCGATGCAATGCAATGTGAAGTGATGTGGGTGTAAGTATGGAGCGGTGAAGCAAAGAAGAAAAATCTCCATTCATTCCCAAGACTTGTCGAAGACTTTGAGACTCTCTCTCTCTCTCTCAGCTAGCCTGATGCATATAAATTCTACCTTACATTTAACATTGCCAGACATGGAGAGTCATGTGTGTGTGTGTTGGATGGTAGGACGTCCTTACCTAAACATTTTTTTACTCCATTATCTCCTCATTCATCTTGGCTTTTTGGAACAACCCAGACAATACCATCCAATCTATTTTGCTCCACTCTTTTTCTCATTCTTCTCTTCTCTTTTTGAAAAGGTCAACTTCAACTGCGATGGTGTATGTGTGGCTTGTCCTTGAAATTTTGAATTCACAGATTGTAGAGAGGTTTCATTTCAAAATAATTAGAGTTACACCGGAAATGAGTGTGTTTGCAAAGAAAAGAAAAGAGATGTTATTTCATCTTTTTGCAGCTGTTCTTTGAGAAAACGTTCCACACGTATTGTCTTTTGGAGTAGATGAGGTTGGGAAGGAGAGGAAGGAAGATGGGATGTCGATGAGGAAGAATATCGTCGCCATCGTTAGGCACTTATTACTTTTCCTGTTTCCAGTCTTTCTCTCTCTGTAGACGGTGTCCAAGAAGATTCACCCTTGGTAGGCATTGGCTCTTGGAGATCATGGAGGGAAAGAAATAGACGAAATGAATAAATTGGCATGAATTAAAACTATTTAGCTTCTCTTCCTCTCATTCTAGGCATCCCTATTGTAACCCCCTTGCCTCTTTAGTATTCTGTCAGCATTGAACAGAGTTCTGTCGTGTCCTGTCGGTTGTGCCTCTCTTGAGAAGTTGCTCTCTCCTTCTCCTTCTTACTTCTTCTTGGCAAATATATGGAGAAACCGTCTGTTTTACAACCTGCAATATATTTCACAATGTTCCATGTGTCAACTCCTTCACCTCCTCCTCCTCCTCCTCCTCCATTGTGTTCGACAGTCGTTATTCCTAGTGAAACAGATGTAATGGGATATAAACCAAATTCTGAAATCCATGATGTCCTTCCTTTTCCTCCCACCTCTTTTTCCCATCCTCTCCTTACTTAACCAAGGCCTCTTCTCTCTAATTATTTTAATTTTGTTTTCTCCCAAGTTTTATGCTGGAGAAAAAAAAGAAACAACAAAACAGTAGGATAGGCTGATGGGCCTGTCGTGCTGGCCAAACTTTATTTTTGTCAAGTTATAAAAAACCGATAAGTGAAGAGACAGAAGGAAGCGAAAGAAAATTAGTCCAGACGTTGACTAACTTCACTTTGGAGAAAGTTGAGAGACAGAGAGAGGAGAAATTTATTAGAGACTAAACATTAGACACATTATATTAGAAATGGGAGGAGTTTCAAATCACCATATTATTGTAATACATTATCCTCCATAATCTCAAAGTAGGATCCACTATAGACAGTGACGGTGTGTGTGTGTGTGTGTGGTTTTGTTTTGTGTGTGGAAGTAGACTCGTGCCAAACTATCAACATGTTTAGACATGTTTAGAATTCTTTAGTCGGAGGGAAAGAAGATGAGGAGAAATGTGGCTGGGACAAAGGAGAAAAAGTGCCTCTTTTGTATTTCATGAATCTTGCACTGTATGTGTAGCTGTATACATATATCATATACACGCTTCAGTGTGTGTGTGTGTGTGAAAGTTTAACCTGTTGGACTCTTGGTTTCTTGGCAGAAAGTAGGAAAGAGAGAGAGAAAGAGGGGGGAAGAGAGTGGATATATCATCCTGCCATTTTATGCAACTGGTCTACTTTCCCTAATATGTACTCAATTCATGTATGTAAAACCCAAGTCAAACTTTTCTCTTTCACTCCCCTCTCCCTTCTCTCTCTCTCTCTTTCTACGTTCTGTGTCTACCAGCCAGTCCGTCCTTTTCCGCACAAGTTCCCATTTACATGGGGTGGGCTACACACAGACACACACACGCACCACTGTATCAACCCTACAATCCAACAAGTTTATTTTGACTTGGAAATTGTGGGGATAGAAGGCTTATCTGTTTTTGTTCTTCTTCCCTGACTTTCCTCCTCTTCCACAGATTTTCAATCTATTTGATTGAAATCATTTATTATTCACACGCAGTCACAGAACATTCACATCAGTCCAGTACCCAGCCATTCTTTCCATCCCCCTTTTCTCTGTCTCTTTCTCGCTTAGGTATACCTGATCCTTTGATTTAGCCTCTATACCTTCCACAGACCTCCAATTTCAGATTACCATGCCGTGATTCGTGGGATTACACGAGAAAAACTTTGAGACACACAACTACAACTTCCCTACATATTTCTCTCATTTTTCAATTGTCATATCAATCCTACAGTTAAAATCTATAGAGGGAAAAGTTGTCCTCTAATCTCCCAAGTCACAATCAAATTATTATTAAATATCCATGACTTTCCCTACAATTTCAAGATGCATGCTATCCAGTTCAGGTCGTGTAAAAAATCTCTCCCCTCCCGTCGTTGGCTCCTTTTCCGATAAGACAATAATAGAATTTTACACAATTTATTCTCAAGTCAGGATAGCCGCCAGAGAACTAGAAAGGAGAATTGGTTAACCGTGAAAAAAGAGATTTGAAGGAAAAATTATTTTTGTGATGTGACGCACACACACACACATCCCCGCCTTTTCCTCCTTCTTCTCCTGATGATGATGATGAACTCGCTCCAATTTCCTTTCTCATTTTTCTACCCTCCCATTTTTATTCGGTTCGGGAGGGAGGGAGAGAGAGAGGGGAGGGACATAAAAATTGCAATAATTTGACGCTCACGTTCTCCTTTTAAATAAATTATTATTCAATTGGTCTCCCTCTCTTTCTCTCTCCCTCCCTATTTTTTGCTTGTGTCAAATGGAATGTGTGTGTGGAGTGTATAAATTTAATGATAACATACAGTTGGCAGTTACCAGTCGAAATTACCTCTGACCCTTGAAATGAATAGTAAAAATATCAAAATATTTTGATAATCATCCATACATCCATGTTACATGGTGAATGTAGCACTTAACTCATCTCTTGACAAAAAATACTCTGAATGACAAATCTAAATATAACAATCACAATTTCCTCCATCCACTCCAATATCAATGATACTTACACACACACACACTACTCTACTGTCAATGTGAAGACTAGTAAAAGGAGACTGCACATAATGTGCAGGAGGTAAACGTGTGTGTGTGAAAACATAATAATAAAAAGTAAAAGTGAATTTACAATTTGAGTCAGCTGCTATGCCACTTCCACATTCCCCATTCCCCATAATTTTTGACTGTCAACTTTGCTACATCCACTCCAGCACTCACAGCAGCAGAAGCAGCAACAGTATGGCCTAGCCTGGTTCAAAAGAAGTAGAGATTCATTATGCACGAGTTTCCCCTCACTCTCAAGTTTTTGTGTATTTGTGTGTAAAAATGTGGAAGTTGGCGAGGAACCTTATTTTTAGGCAGTTGAAAAAAAAATTTGATTTGATTCATCCCACGTTTGAGAAAATCTTCCAACTCCATGCTTCATAAATTACAACACACACACACACTCACTCTCTCTCTCTCTTGTCCTCCCACTCTAAACTCTGTATCCTGGGTAAAGTTCAGTACCAACATCAAACACACACACACCAGTGGTGGAGCCTATACTGTATTTTTCTACAGGTACAGGCAAAATACAGGTATAGGTACAGGTACAGTCAAAATTTTAGGAAAAATAGAGTACAGGTATAGGTACAGGTCAGGGCTGTAAAGAAAGTACAGTACAGGTATAGGTACAGGTCAAGCCTGTAGAAAAATACAGGTACAGGTAAAGGTACAGGCCCTGGACCTAATCTCGTGCCTGTATTTTTCAGTGATTTTCTAAGTTTTTCAGTGATTTTTTCCGGCTAAAATGGAAAATTTCTTAGAAGAAATTAAAAAATCTTAGAAAATCCCTGTAGAATACAGGTACAGGTACAGGTCAAGGCTGTAGAAAAAATACAGTATAGGTACAGGTATAGGTCTTCAAAGTTCCACCTCTGACACACACACCACAATCAACTTACGTTTGCATTAATCTTCTCTCTCTCTCTCTCTTCGTTCTGTGCATTTGTGTATGTGCACACAAAAATCAGACAAATTATTCCAAGGAAATGAATCTTACTTCATCCTTCTTCTGTCTTCACGGCTCCTTCCTTTTTCCAAGAAAAAATTGTGAAACTGTGTGTCATATCCTCATTTTCATGTGGTGTGAATGCAAGGATGATGAATACAAAGATTTGCCGGAGGAGAGAAAAACTTTTTATGATTTTTTCAATTGCATTATTATACAAATATTTCAGAGTAAAAAGTGTCTTTAGGACAAGAGAAAAAGGGATTTTCCAGGTTTAGCAGAAAAAGATAGGCTTTTTTACAGCTAGTCATCCAATCAGCTGTGTGTTTTCAATTACATTTACACACTGGATACTAGGAAAGAATGATACGATACGACACATATTTTGAGAAGCGTGAGGATTATTGAATTTTATACAAAATACCGTATTTCTTGTAATAATTCCCAGTTCCAAACAAATAAAGATTAACTCAAACGATCAGAAATTTTTTTTATTGTGTAAATCAAAATTTGAATGAATCAATCATAATTTTATTGGACAAGTGTAGAAAAACTTGGACTACTGAATTTTTTTTTATTATTCATTGCTGAGTACAAAAAAGTTTTTTTTTAGTGGAAACTAAAAGAAATAGACTTTTCACTTTGTTATTTTTCCCCGGTTATTACTGAAGAAAGTACGGGACAAGATGTGTGAATGGATTTTTTTCAGGAGAAAAAGTATGGGAAGTCGATCAATGCATTTTATCGTTCATCTCTCTATGCACCATGAGAAGGAAGAGGGAAAGAAGAAGAAGAGAATAGAAATAGGATTGACAAGATTGCAGCTGTTACCTCCAGATCTACAGCTGATCATATAAGCTGAGTCCTTCTCCCACACATACGTTCCCTCACACATCATCACACATGTCTCTAGAGTTGGTTGTAAAAAAAGTGTTCATTGTGGCCACCGGGAATTTATATAGAAAATAGAAAAGAGTTAGAGCTTAAAGCCCCTCTTTTCTCTTCTGTGTGTGTGTGTAGGTGTACAATGTGAACGGCACAAAAAGGACACAAAAAAGAAGTAAGTGGAGATCAGCATTTGAGCTGAAAGTATTTAACGCTCAACGACTGGTCGATTTGATCGTCGTCGCAGATGATAAAAAATAAAGGAAGTGGTTTTCTCTCTCTTTCTCTCTTCTCTCTCTTTTTACACACACACCGTCCTTTCATACTCCCTTGCTCTCACATGACTGACTGCACTTTGAAAAAGAGAAAAGCACACACACAGCCCAGTTGAGCTGACCAAGGAAGGCATGGCAGTCGCGGCTTTTCCCTCAGTCTATCTCATATTATGGTGGTACGTGTGTGTGTCTGGCCTGTGTGTGTGTTTTGCTGTGGGAGCCACGTGAGTCCACGAGAGAGTTGAGACTGTATAAACACACTTTAGTCTTTTAAAGGTTGAGATTAGGATCCCAGAACGCACTTTCTATGAACTGACAACAGACACACACACACACGACTGTGTACATATATGGGTGCACATAGCACAGTTATGTTTACTCTAGGGTCGTCGTCTCAAAAATACATTTTGCTCAATTTGTGAAATTGCTCAGATTTCTTTTTTTATCTTGTCTCTCCCGAACTTGGCCTCCAATTTGAAGGAATCCAATTTGAGAAAACAGGGATTTTATAATAGAAAAGTGGATCTGACTTACTCTTGGGACTGCAATTCAGTTAGGGACACACAACATGTAATTGACCAACTTTGCTAACTGTAGTGGTAATTTAGTACAACATCAATTTCCTAATATAAGTTTGAAACAGTTATATGTACAACAATTTTGTCTGTTCGTCTAATTACAAAGTATTTTGAAAATTAGCTTTTCTGAATTTTATTAAATAATAATTTAAAAATAGGAGTAGCCAATTTTGTTCATAAAAATTGTCCATACGATTCCATTTAGAAAGTAAGAGTTTTTGCCACATTGAAGAAAAATGTGGGAGACCAAAAAAATAGAAGATGACTTTTTTCTTCTTTCATGATATTTTCGCAAAACTTTTTTTGCAAACAAATGACATGGCTAAGTCGGCAATGAAGTTTGTCACACTTTTCATTGATCAAAAGTTTCTCGTTCATGTTTTCATTTCCATGAACAGAACACGAACACCCAAACTTGGACATGGTGACTCGGATGTTCATTCGGTGTGTGTCTGTGGGGAGGAGAGAATCAAAGTCCAACATCCAAAAAGGATGGGTAATTGTGGATGGGGTTGATATTCATCCATATTTAAGGTACACATACTTCCAGTGTATCTGTACACACAAACAAAATGAGTGAAAGTCAAGGGTAGAGTGAGTAGAGTGTGTGGTACAAGTTTCTTTTCCTCTCTTTCTCTGTTGTGTTGTCTCATCTTCTCTCCTCCTCCTCCCTCACACTACTAAATGAGAAGATGATGAAAGACGGTGGCAGACTGTGGGGGTATGGTTGGTGGGTGGGTTTACCTCTAGGCCGGAAATGAAACTTGGTCGAGCTTAAAGCTGGTGAATGAGAAAATCGGAAAAGTTTTCCAATAGAAAACCGCGGAGCCACGTGGATCAAATTGTGGGTCTCGTCTGTATGTATGTATTTATATGAGCACACACACACACGAGGGATGAGTATTAAAATAGAAACACGAGAAAAGAGGTTGGAAAAAGGAAGAGGAGGAGAGTGAACAGGCTTACGATTGGATTTACTGTCATTTCGAGCTTGGTTTTAATCAATATGATTCAACGGATTCTCACATATATCTCTATATTACATACATCCATATATAGGTCACACACATTGAAATTGTACAAATATCAAAGTTTCTCGACTTCACCACCTGCACACCCCATACACAATGTATACAGGGATAAAAGAGAAAGAGAGAGAGAGACTTGGGAAGTTTCCTTCCGACTGTCTGTAGGACCCTCCCTTCATATCATTCAAACTTGACTATTTTCCCTCCCCTCCCTCTCCCTCCCTCTCCCTCCTTTCTCTTGTCTTCCTTCTTCAGGATTTTCTCAGGAGTGAAATAACCTCGGAGACACGAACTTTGATTCTGAACACACGAGAAATGTACACTACACACATCACACACACCTTGTGTGCTTGGGTCTTATGTGTGTGTGTGCACTTTGGAAGAAAGAGGAGGAATTTTATTTGATGTTATTATAACTTGGCGGAGGAGTCAAGATCATTTTATTATTCTGCCCTTTCTCTTCCTCCCTTCGTGTCATGGTGAAAGGTCAAAGAATTTAAATTTTCTGAACAAAAAAAATTTTTTATTTGTCGTAGCCAAATTCTCACCCCATATTTGGCAAACTGTTCCAACGTACGGTACACACACACACACACACCCAAAATTTTAAATGGAAAAGAATGAGGTTTTGTATACGAAATTTCTGCAGCCTAATCTTTAACATATTGAGTTATAATTGGGAAGATGTAGAAGAGAAAGGAGTTGAAAAATTGTTAACTGTTTACACACACACGGCTCTGGGGTACAATTTACAATGCGCATACACTTTTACTACTGCCTATGCTAATGGAGAAGGATGAAGAGAGAAAATACTAACAATATTTAGCCGGGGCCCTGTTGCGCCTCCATCCACACTCATTAAGTAGTATTCATAATAATGGCAAAAGTCTAGCTGGAATTTCGTATACACTTGAGTACACCTGTCGCCCCTTCCCTCCTCCATTCTCTCCGACTCTGAGAAGGGGAGTCGGGGAATTAGAATATCATCGTATGAGACTAATGAAGAGCACTTTACACTGTACATGTGTGTGTGCGTGTGTGTTTGTATCCAAATTTTTCTGAATTATTTATAGGCCATTACAGCCAAATTTTCAAGTTGAGGCCATTAAAAATATTTTGGACACAAATATGTATTTTCGTATTGTCCGGGAGAAACTGAATATAATGGATGGTCAGTCTGAGTTCCAGACTGTGTGAGTCTAGGATTTAATCATTGATATAATTTTAACACTTCTACATAGTACACTGTATACCTACAACCTACACATTGCATATTGTGTGTGTGTTTGTGTGGGTGAGTGTGAGACACGACACTTAGCCTTGAATTAGTAGAGTAATGAAAAAATGATTACAACCCTATTTAAAGACGGGCATTATTTGATAGGACTCACCACAGGGAGTGAAGCATGTTGTGATAATATCTTTTTCTAATTGAAATAGCGGTAGATGTGATGTGTGATGTGGGGAAGGCACGATGCACCACTCCTATTCAAGAGGAGAGAGAGAGAGAGAGTCTGGCTTAAAATGTTGTTCTTGGCTCTCATCCCTGGAGATTCCAGCCACTCATCCCCATCTCCTCTCTTGTCCGTGTTTTGTCAGTCGAGGACATGAGAGCTTACTGTGAAGGAGGAGGAGGAGGAGGTGGTGGAGTAGAGGAACGAGGACATGTTCACTATTTGACTTTCTTGTCATCACTGCCAGCATCTCTTTCTTATTTTCTTCCCTCTTTCTCCTCTGGACTGAGAGATGGAGAGCAGGGAACACAATCAAAATATTATTCTAAACCAAGCCTCTCAAAGTGGTCAGAAAAAGCTAAACAACTTCAGGAGGAGGATGAGGAGGAGAGAACATTGATCAAGATTGTGTCCACTGTACTTCAACACACACACTCTCCACCCACGCACCAAATTATCAGGACAATAAAGCATCTTGTATAAAGAGAGAGAGAGGGAAACTGACGTGGAAAATTCGGAATCTCAAATTCCCTCTCGTCTCATTCATCCCCTCGAGAAAGTGGGAATCTCAACTTTTACATCTTAAATTGACTGTACAATTTGAGACGATCATCAAAGTTCATTGCACAAAAAAGTTTGTTTTTTCCCTCATTTTTTTTACAAAAAATATTCGAATTGAGTACCAATTTTTCTACATCAAATTTTTTCCCCACTTTATCCATCATTGGGGAAAATGGGAAATGGGGAGAGAAATGAGATGATGTTGAAGAGATGTACATTTTTCTTTTGCCCTTTTTTTATCTATCTGATGAAACACTTTCAAACCAGCTGATGATTCTTTTCCAGCTGACCGATCACAGATTTTTGCCATCTTTTTCTCTCCTACTACTTCTTCTGCTGAAACCTCCGAAAATTTGTCTACTTTCATGAGGCGAGTGAAGTGGAGGTGGAGGAAGAGAAAGAGAAATGCAATGGAGAGAGAAAAAAAGTATCTGAATATAAATGGGATAGGAGAAAATTTGAAAGGAGAGAGAAAGTGAGTGTGGGGTGTAACAGGTGGTAGACGAGGGAATGTGAAGGGGGAAAAAACTTTGGAGAGTTGAGTTGAGAACGGGAGGGAGAGAGGGAATGGGACTGATGCACTTTCTTTTTTGGCTCCATTCAACTCGATTTCCTTTCCCTTCTTTCTCTTCTCCACATCATCCCATTCCTATTATTCACGGATGGAAACATGTCAAATCTCAGACGCAAATTCTTTTCCCCTCCTCTTCTTCCTTCTTCTCCTCCTCCAAGAACTGTTGTCTCTACACTGTACAAACTATCTTCCACTTTCTCCACTGCTTTTTTTCTACTCAGCGTGCGAAGAAAGTTGTGTGTGTATTTGTACGTAATGACACAAGGCATTTTAATTCAAATGAACATTTTGAAAGATTTTTTTGGTTTAAAATGATGATGATGATTGTAATCTCAATCTAAAATAAAAATATTAAACTTTCTCCAGTCCTCCATAATAGCGAGACAAGACAAGGAGACAATAATATGTAGTATAGAGAAAGGGAAAATGATGTAGTTGAGACGGTGGTACGAGTGAGTGTGTGTGCATGTGTGGTATTTAGCATTTAAATTGTAAAATTTAGAAAATTCATTTGCCTCCCATTTTCTTCTGTTGAAATGTCTTGACATGAATTGCTGAAATGCATATGGTGTAAAATTGCTTTTTCATTATCCCAATTTACTGCCTCTTTCCGCCCCCCATCCCATTCCCCACCCTCAACTTTCTCTCACTTTCTCCCTTCTTTTCCGTCTGTTCCTTGTCATGCAGATTTTTGGAGTGTGCCAATTTGAGGACGGAGAAGGATATACAAACTGATTTTGAGTCTAATCTTTTTTCTCCATTTCCGTCTTTTCTCCTCTCTTTCTCTCTCTCTCTCACACACACACACATTCCCTCAGAAATATTCCTCGCCATGCACACCCGTCTCCTTTGCTGATTGTGCGTATCCCAGACTCCTTTCCTGTTCCGTAGAGTGGGAGTGGGTGTGGTGGAGAGAATGGTGGATTTGAATTGGAATGGACATTTTAATCCACACTTTTTTATTCATATTATTTCTTTTTAGGTCTTTTCTGCCCGAGAATATGGGACTCTTGGGTTTGTTGGGAGGAGACACCGGCGGGACAAAATGCCTATGCTCCCTGCCCACATTTTGTGATGGGATTCGATCCAAACCGTGAGTGAAAACCTCTTTTCTCCATCTATTCTCTTTTCTCCATTCTACATTGTCTGTGAACATTATGATAAGGTTCAATGGGAACGAGCGTGAGTCGGAATATGATTATACTAAGGAGAAAATAGTAATGACACCATCTAAGATGATGGAGGATAACCTTTTCCCTGTGGATGGGAGGAGAATGGAATGAGGGTTTGTGCGTACAGATTTGATGGTTGAGGAGATGGAAATAATTGAGAATAAATAATTATCACTCACATATTTTATACAAGATGACTCAGGCACTGTGAGATGGTATTCTGTACAAAAGACCTGTGAGAAGAGACTGACGTACACCAAATTAATTAAGTGACTTGAGTACCGTCTCATCAGCGAAAGTCTTCTCAGAACTAATTATCAATTGAGAGAGAGAGAGAGAGAAAAACTCCACACTCTCGACTGTACTAGGCAATTAGGGTACTTCGTGGGAAACTGACCTCATATTTTTAATGAGAACTAAGATGTAAGTTTACCCTCCATTCATCACCTCTGCTGCTACTGCACTATTTCAAATTAGTCAGGGTCAATGTGAAAGCCCATAAAAATCCGACGTACTCTCTAACCTTTCTCTTTTCTTTCTCTCTCTTGCGTACGTCTGTCTGGAAGTGTGGGTGTGTACTGTATTTTGATTCTGTTCTCGTTGTGTCTGTACAGGGATGGCGTACAAAGAATGTCTTGACGATGGCTCATGGTTCCGTCATCCCGAATCAAATAGGACGTGGTCCAATTATACCACTTGTGTGGATCGTGTAGACCTTGCGGTAAGAAGCCATTGAAAATCCTCCATTTTCTCTAATTTTTTCCCTCCCCCTCTCGTCCTTTTCTCTCTCTCTTTCATTTCTTTAGTCATTGGATTCATTTGGACACGGTGGTCTGACTCTCTCTCTCTCTCTTCTTTCTCCTCTATCTGATGACGGAAATATTTTGTTCGGCCATTTTATATAATAGTACGATGATATGCTGTGTAGAGATATGGATGATATTTTTTTCCTCTATATTCTAATTCCCTCTTCAACTTTCCTTCATTTGCAGTACATGGCCATTTAAAAAATATTTTATGAGAGAAGGGGGAGTAGGTGAAGGAGACGTATAAAAAATGTTATCTCTCAGATATAATGATACGTGGTACGGGGAATGAGACTGTGGGGAAAGAGTGAACTTTCTCCACTGTGCACATTTAGGGATGAGGAGGAGGAGGAAGAAATTTTGGGGTATAATTTATGGAAGATTTTGTTCCACCCAACATGTCAAGTGTAAGTATATACGTGTATGTAGCCAATGACACATGGATGTTCAAAATGTTGTAATAGCCATTGTGAAAATGCTTTTTGTCTGGGAAAAATCTCATCCAGGACAATGCTTTGGTATGTGAAGAAGAGGAGGAGGAGGAAGTGGGAGGAAAGATGTCATTATACACACATTTATCCACATGATGGATGACAAGTTAAGGATAATTGTTGTCCGTACATTCGTTTAAAATAATGGCTCACAAGTCAAATTAAAACTACATTTTCTTTTCTTGAAAAAGAACTAATTAAATTTAACCAGGATTCTTTTTTGTAGCTGCAAACTTCCAGATAAAATCATGACTCTTTTTTTGAATGTCATCCAAGCGTTAATTTCAAGTGTTTTTTCTGTTGTTGTGTGAATTTAGTTTCAGAAGCTGAGATACAATTATTCAATTCAAAATTATTTTAATGACTTGAAAAACTTAAACCGTTGTGTCATCATTTTTGTAGCAATTTTAAAACAAATTAAAAATGACTTAATGCATGCATTAAAATTCACTTTATTACAAACATGCACAAGCATGTCAATTTTGTATTCAAGGCATTGTCCGACACACAAAGAATTCATTATACATAATGGCTGTACAAACAATTCATCATATTTTCCTCCCAGTCATCTCACAAAGGGCTTAAAATTTAAATTGTACAAAGAAAATTTTGAAAAGAATAGAATTCTTTTCAAGGTCAAACATTACATGTCAAACTCCATGTTGAGTTGTAGTTGAGGAGTAATGAAAATTTTGCGGGTGGATGGATGTATACATAAGTATGATGAGGGAAATCCTTCATTATGTCCTTTACAAAATTCAACCGGATTTAATTTCACAAAATAGGATCCCGGAAAAAACTACTCTACGCTTGTCTAGACTTTTTGATGAACTGAATTCCAACTCTCATGACTCTTGTGCATGCATGTAATTACACCAAACCATGGTCAATACAACTAAATTGACCTCGCTACACCTAAATAGTACATCTACAGAGTGAATACACGGTGAAAGCTGTATTACGTACTTACTTATACACTGTATACATTTAATCAATAACATGAGAACACACACACAAAAGAGTTTTTTAACAAAGATATTTCTATTTTGAAAAGCCATAGAACAAGTCCCCTCAACTCTCACACTGGCACACACATAATAATACAGCAAAGTATTAAGTATGGACAGAGGGAGAGAGGAGGAGGACTGAGATGTGTATTTTCATTTCGTCCATAACAATCCTGAAAGAGAAAGCTGGTCTGTCTGTACTGGGCTTCTCCCCGTGTCTCAATGTGCGTGTGTGTGTGGTGTGCAATAAACCAAATGGTTTTACTAGAGGTAATATGAGGAGGATGAAACCACGCGATTCACTCCTCGACGCTTTCACACTCTGGAAAATGTGTATTTTGTTCAGTCAGCGCGGAGGAGATGGGAGGAGGAGGACCACATAGACACTACACCAGACCACACAGACTTACAGAGACCAGCAGATAGTAATTTTTTATTTTAGCAAACCCACAATAAAACTTTTCCTTTTCTCTCTCCCTCTTTCTCTCATTATGTATTATTAGTAGTGCTCTTCTTCATGACTTGCCACTGGCTTCTCCTCCTCCTCCTCATCCTCTCCTACTGTAGAAAATTGAGACGAAAAAGCTGCTGAGTACGTTTTTGCTCCTCACTCCATATTATATAAGTGTGGGCTTGCATGTGTGTGTGTGCGTCAGCAAATCCTAATTATTTTCCACAGTACTTCCCTCTCGTCTCTTCCACGCGATAAAGAATATCTGCAAAAGTGTTTGTGGATCTGCAAAGTTTTGAATTAAATTAAACGTCCTTCCCTTAAAAGAGTGTGGTTGGTACTGTATGGAATATTGGGTGGTGGAGAAAAGTGAAATTGGAGAAAGTTGAGGAAAATAATTTTTGCCATGTTTTTTTTGTACAAAAATAATTCCCTCATCAACATACACGCATACACCCACATGGAAACTGTTGGAGAGAAAGAGGAGAAAGAGAGTTCAAAGATTGGGATGAAAAATAATAATTGTACAAAGGAGTTTGCAGTACATTTGTGAGTATTAAATTCGGAAGACACTCGGTGAGTGAAAGTATGGGATGTATGGGCAGTAGAGATTCATAAAAAAGATCCAGCAGTGTTATTGCGCTTTGTAAAGCTTTATACAGTTTGAGTGGATAGGTAAAAAAGAAAAAAATAAGAGCAGGAGGAAGAGGAGGAGGAATATGGAAAAACATTTCCGTTTTCTTTGTATCTTTGTGTGAGAGTACAGAGTAAAAAGTAAATTGTACTATATTATAATATAGTTGACGTGTTAAGAGGGAAAAGGAGAAAGTGGGCGGTTTAGCATGTGGAATACAAAATGTATTTTACATGCTGTGCTGGGTTTCATGGACAAAATATAAAGGAAAAAAGCTACTCCTGCTTTCTCCTCCTCCTCCTTTGGCTTCTGTAGTCCTATGCCCAGTCCTTTGCGTACAAAAAACAATGGAGTGAAACAGGAGGAAAAAACAAATTGAAAGTTTTTCTCGACGGAAGTGCTCCCAGTTGTGAGGGGAAAAACCGGCATGAATGTACATTCTTTGACATCATTATGTGGTTACTGAATGAGTCAACTTTCTCTCTTTGTGTGTATTTCAGAGGCGTCAGGCAGTGAACACCATATACGAAGTTGGCTACACTTTGTCCCTCTGCGCTCTTATCATCTCCCTTGTCATCTTCTGCTCATTTCGGTATGTACCCCTCCCCCCATTCTTGTCTTTCTTTTTTCTACAGCTACATTTCGGTAGTGCGTACTATATGTATGTATGTGGGATTTTGAAAAAAATGTTTACTTTACACATTTGATAAAAAGGACAATAATATAGATGTAAAGAAAATAGAATTTAGTTCCTTCCGTTTCCTCCCATATTCCCTTCCGGAACGGATTTTCTCCTCTTTCGTTTCCCTTTCCGTATTTACAATGTAATTGTATATCTACCCACACAAACATACACGTGCTAGGATAGCACAAATTGTGTAGAGAGGAAATACCTTCAGAAATTGTGTTTCTGATAATTCGAGGTATTTTTGGTCCAAGTTTTTTTTGAAGAGGACAATTATCTTTGAAATAATGAAAAGCTTCAGTCAAATTTTGTGCTACTCAATTTCCAGTACACGAAATGTACACCATTTAATTTTTTATTCAATTTTTCCTCTTCACAGGTGCTTAGAGTGTACCCGGGTTCGGATACACAAGTAAGTGTTTTATTAATTATTTTTAAATATTAAAGCACGTCAACTGTACTCCCTGACAGAGTCTGAATAAAAATTCCAATTTTCTTCAATTCGTTGAAAAAGTTGTATTAATGTGTAAATTTATTCAAAATATATAAATGATTGTTTAATTTTCAAACCCACTTTCTAGACACCTCTTCGTTTCATTCATCATCAACAATACTCTGTGGCTCATTTGGTACCGTGCCGTGATCAACAATCCAGAAATACTCACCGACCCAGCCAATCAAGTAAGCATTTATCCTAGCTTCCATGTACTGGGTTGATGATGTGAATGATTTGTGGGACAAAAGATGGTTGATTAGGGGGTGGGAGAGTGAAAGTGTGTCACCCACACTTTGTTAGAGAAAGGTTCTCTCTTCCCTCTTGGACTCACAATTCGCACTCAATTGGAGAAAAAAATTGAACATTTTTTTTTCTTCCAACTGTGACTCTGGTTGAAATTGCCGACATTCTTTCTCCAGCTCCTTTTCTTGTTGTTGTTGTGTTGTCAGAGCAAGAGCAGAGCTCGACAGTCAATGTCACGTCCTCCTCAATCCAGTTATTTAGGCACAACTATTTTCCCAAGTCCCTTGGAGAACTGCTCAGAAAATAATAATACAATCCTTAGCCTCAGTACAGAGTACAGACACATCCTCACCCACCACCGAGCTGGGGTCTACAAAAATAGACTCAATTGTACAATATGGAGACACAAAATGCTCCTATTTTCCTCTCCTCTTATTGACAAAAGTTGAGGCTAAAGTCATAGTGGAGCAACTACACCACCACAAAAAAGTTAGAATCAGAGAAGGGAGCGACAGAGATATTTTACGAATGTTGGGGGATATGTGTGTGTACCAAAAGCGAAATTGTCTTTTCACCGAGACACCCCCATGTGAATTCTGTTTATCATGTGTTTGATCCTCCTCCTCCGTACACAATGTAGTGAAAGTCATTC
The DNA here is from genome assembly GCA_009870185.1 of Pygmarrhopalites habei. NCBI lineage: Eukaryota > Metazoa > Arthropoda > Collembola > Symphypleona > Arrhopalitidae > Pygmarrhopalites > Pygmarrhopalites habei. Next base: position 21,799 of record WJFB01001901.1, read on the forward strand.
AAAAAGTGGAGAAAGTAAATTGAGAAAAACGAGGAGGGCTCTGTAATCAAACCAAATCTGTGATGTGTGGGTGTGCTGTACATACAGTTATACTCTTATTACAATCGTCAGTCTAGTATCAAGATACAGATTTGTAAAATGGTGTAGTTACTCACTGTGAGCATCCACAATATAAAGAAGTGTAGAATAAACCTTTGTTGCTCACGATAATACAGGGGAACAGTGGAAGGGCGACCATGTCATTAAAATGTGTGGATTGAGTAATTAATTTACTTATTGTTCTTGTTTATTTGACAGATTTGGTGTATCACACTTCATGTCCTTGTTCAATATTTCATGGTATGTCATCTCCTGAGATGAGAACAGAGAGTCTCTTTGGGAGTATATGATATGATTTTACTCAATTTATTGTCCATGACATGGAATATTAATTATATCTTGATTTTGACAAATGTACACACACACACCTTACAGATCGCCAATTATTTTTGGATGTTCTGCGAAGGCCTCTACCTGCACACTCTCCTTGTATTTGCATTCACGAGGGCTGAGTCGAAACTGTTGAAAGGGTAATTAATATATTTATAATAATTGTATATTCATTCTGAACATTTTTCATTAACGTTCCATAACATTTTCAGTATTTATAATTAGTTTTTATTACGATTTTGTTAGTTTCTATGCATTTGGTTGGCTTGGCCCAGCCGTGCCTGTTGCTCTGTACACTGGATTTAGAATCTCTGCCATTAATACTCAACTCGACGATGTGTAAGTCCGTTTTGTTCATATTAACAAAAAGTGATTTGATGTTTTTGGAATGAAACTTTGCAACACATTGTTTTCTGTTTGTTCTTTTGACTAGGTGCTGGTTAAATGAAAGCCAATGGAGGATATTCTTAATCGTTCCTGTTTTTGTCTGCCTCGCCCTAAGCTTAGCATTTCGTATGGAAATATAACCACTTTCTCATAGTTTTTACCTAATGAAATTTAAAGATGTTGCTTAAAATTGGAAATGTCTTTTTTTTAAAAAAAACTTTTTTCAGTAATTAATATTCTACGGGTACTTTTAACGAAACTAAATGATAATCGAAGAACACAACATTCAGCTTACACAAGACGAGATTCTAATTCGTCAGACAGTCAAAATGCTCTCCGTAAGGTGAGAACATCACCAAATTACAGTCTATTGATAATGGAGACTGCAGTGCATTTAAATAGAATGTTATGTGGAATATTTTTGTGATACTTAAATTTTGTTGTTTGTCAGGCTGCGAGAGCAACACTTATTTTGATACCATTACTTGGCCTGCATTATTTTTTGACACCATTCAAGGTCAGTGATATGACACGGCAACATAGTGTACTTTCCAGAGACTGCAATTAAAGATAATAATGATCTATTCGCATATGTATTGTGGAAATAGCCGGAGCCAGGATCGGATGGAGAAATGGTTTATGAATGTATTGCAGCCGTCTCCTCATCCCTTCAGGTATTTACTTCTTACAGTGATTTTCTTGAGTTGATTTGTGGATGTAATACTTAGTTGCGGTTTGGATAAATCGCATAATGAATCATGATTAATTTATTCCTATCCTATCGAAGGGATTGTGTGTGAGCCTCCTATTTTGCTTCTGTAATGGAGAGGTCATCTCTGTCCTTCGTCGGAGATTTTGTCGACAGTATTGTCAAGATGGGTCTTACACTCGGGGAGACTACTCTGTAAGAGAAGAGAACATGGTGATTATCTTTGCCTTTTATATTAATATATTTAATTACAATTTCATTTCAAATCCACATTTCATGAACACACATTGTAAATGTGGGAATCTAGCTTTTCGAAATACCTATTATTCTTGACACCCAAAGTATTCTAGACTCCTTGCACATAGACAAAATATTTAGAAGAAAGTAAACCCGTGACTTGAAGGGCTACTCCCTGCCGGATCAGGTTGATACACGTCATATACCTTGGAACGATGTAGATTTATAATCTAAGGCTAAGTGATGGATTGGGGATGATTTTTATTACTTTTAACTTTTAATTTACTTAATCTTTCTCGGCTTTGCTTGTTAACTATTATACGAGTCGGCTCGGCGTGCTCGGTACTTTATATGCTTGGAACTCAGTTATTAACGATGAGAATCAAAATAAAACACTTGCACTCTAGTCAATAAGTCCTTGTCAACACACATCTTCACTCGAAAGTTAATTAGTATCTATACTAAACCTTGGAATAGTTAATTTATTGAAGACATAAGTTCGTCCAACCTGCTCCCTTTGCCATGATGAAGCCGACTTGCGGCATTATTCAAATTACTAATACACATGGTTACTTGCATAATGATACATAAAACTTGACTTACTTACTAGAAAAACTTGATATATAAGTACTTTGACCAATAATATTTACTTGGAAACATCATAAATATCATCATCTTGACTCATACTAACTAGACTGTGAAGATATTGTATTATATAGTTCATCTTGACTACTAGAGAACCTCTAGAAATCTCGACTTACATAATAATTAATTTATCATTTTTACACACATTTTACGCCGTGTACATTGGTATATGAAGTACAAAATTCGCAAGGATTCTAAATTCAGTTGTAGTTGAAATATACACACACAATTCACAAAGACATTAATCATGATATCATGATTAATTTTGTCGAAAATTCGTCCTGAGGAATTGTTCAAGGAACATGCCTACCAAGTTTCAAGAAAATTCGTTGAAAAATGACCAAACGAGAGTGTAAAGTAGGAATTTCGGTTAAATGACCCGGAAATGGTCACCAGTGACCCGATCTCAAAAATTCCAACGGATATG
>WJFB01001902.1:0-24629 GCA_009870185.1 Pygmarrhopalites habei
AAATTCAAAATCAAAATCCTAACAATCCTAATAATACCATAAGCAGAGAGAGAGAAGAACCCATCATAGAAGTTCCTGAAGTCAAATTAGATACTCAAAATAGTGACTCGAGTTCATCAGGGGATCGCAACCCACCAGCAGATTTCATCATGGTTGACTTGGTATAACTAATTTTAAAAGTATCTTCTTAAATGATCTAATGTTTAGATATAATCATTTCTTATAAGAAAATATTTTTTTTGGACACAGAAAACTCCTTTTGCTCCAAGTCCTGCTCCGTCGACAACTGGAGCCACAGGAAATAGTTCTTCAGATCCCATTGTTTTTTTCAATCAAGTGAAAGAAGCTCCGTTCAATCTTACTTCATTAGAGTCAAATCTCCCAGGACAAATTTCTCAGATAGACTTTGACGTGGAGTTGAACAGTTTTGAACAATCCATGGGTGAATATGATGATTTTGTTAAAAAATTGTGTGGCAGTGACCCAAATTTTGATGGTGGTAGTAGTAGTAGTGGGAGTGTCAGTGGTCCCAGGATTCCTTAAAGGAAATTTAAAACTCTTTAAGTTAAGAGAGTGAGATTGTGTACGTGTCCAAAAAAGTGAAAGTTCACGAAATTAACTTCTACAGACTGCAATCCGTTGATTTATAGTGTTCGTTTTCTACTGTGACCACATCAAAGCGCAATTGTAAACATGCCTTTATTAATATATTATTGTACGCTTGCTAAATAACATAATATATTTAGTTGTGTTACCTATGTTTTACAAGAAAAAAATGTTAAAATATACAATTTATGTGAAATGCAATCCGTACTTGAAACCCACTGTTCGCTCTCGACTCGTTCGAAAAATCTGTTGTAAAATCTATGACGGACGAAAGTACCAAAACTAATTATGATCCAAATGTTGGAAAGCATTAAATAAAATTAAAATTATCAAATCTTTATTCGTAATTATCGTAATATGTTACATTTTTCTTGACACGAGACTAAAAATGACTAGACCATATTTAAAAGCCAAAAAGTAGATCATTACCTATTTAAGATCACAGTGCACTGCACCATTGACTAATTCGAATTTAAGTAGTCTGTTAATGTCGATATAAATAACGTTGGATTGTCGGCATGTAGCCAATGTCCAGAATTCTCAAACGTCACTATTTTGGCACTGGTAAATATTGATTTAATTCCATCCAGGTCAGAGTCAGGGATGTAGGGAGAGAGTCCTCCACGAATGAATAATGTTGGATTAGGAATTGACTTTGATTTCACGGTGCTGGGAAATGATCGAATTTCATCCAAGTATTTGAGGAGAATAGGGAGATTTGGTTTAAAATAAATCCCCTGCTCATTTAATCCTAGATTTGTGAGGAAGAAGGACCGAAGGTTTTTGTTCTATAAACATACAAGAAGGTCAATATACTTGTTAATGGAGCTCTGTACCAATCAAGAAAATAATATATTTAATTTTGTTGAATCATGAGCGTAGTCAAATGAGTAATAGAATCACCTCAGTCACGGCTTCCAATTCTTTGTCAGCCTTCCTTCTTGCATTGTGCAATGTTGTATTGGGCTCAAACTTGAGATTAATCAGAGCTTTAATGTAGCCTGAAAAGTCATAAAAGTATATATTACACATTATCTTGTTAAAATCTCAACTTCTTAAACATTGTCATAGGCAATGATTTGTAAAACCACTGGTGTTGTAATTTACTAAGTAAGTACAACTTATAAAGACCTCTGATCAAAAATTGAAGCATGTTAAACCTAGTACATAATTTCAGTTGTTTGGGTCAAATTATAGTTTCTTAGGTAAATCTACTCACCCTCCATTTCAGAAAAGTTAACAGTACTCATGGTCAACGGAGAAACGTCAACCACTACAAGTTTCTCGATATACTCTGGATAGTTCAGAGCAAATGTCATCACTGCCCGTCCTCCCATAGAATGACCCAGTAAAGAGAATTTTGGTATATTGAGGTGTTTGGCCAGGTCAATTAAATCTTCTGCCATATCTGCATAGGTCATCGCATCAATATGAGGACTATCTCCATGATTTCTTGCGTCAATCGCCACTATCTTCAACAAAAAAGACGTTATTTATAACAAAACTACAAACGTTGTAGTACAAATGTACAAGGTACTTACTTACTTACTTAAAATACATTTTTTATTTGTAGACTCTAATTGTTACCTTCCGATTTGTCGATTTTGCAATAGCTTTGGCAATACTATTCCAATTCATCTTGGATCCCAGTAGTCCATGGGCCATCAGGAAAGGATGATTTTGAGATGGTGATGGAGGTTCGAAAATTGTGTGTGACAGTAAAACAGGTCGTCTGAAACTGAAAAATAGTTTCATAGTTAATAATCTAACAAAATTTGTGTTTGTTAATATATTTTTGGTGAATGTGACACTTACGTGGTACCTGCACTTAGCAGTCTCCTGAAACATTTCTGGTTGTCAATTGTTGATATTTTGAGACCACAGTTTCTGACAATGTTGATTGTCATTTTGAACAGCTCGGGTCAATTTGTTGTGACTGAAATGAAGAAAAATAGAAATGTCATACTACAATGTACCTTAAATATGAGAAAGATGACACAATATAATTTATAAAAATCTCTTTGCTCACCTGCTTTTTTTGGACTTTTTCAAACTGGGTCGAGAACCGCGTCAGAATCCTTGTCAAAATAATTAACAAAATGTTTAATTTTAATAGCCTCCATCGTCAAGTAGACTACAATTGATCACAGATCAAAATAATATCCACGTTGTCCCTTGAAGGGTAGCTTTGGAGTGAAATTCGTTGCTTTCAACCCCTTCTAAGGGACGCCGGTATGGGGAAAGTTAAAGTCAACTTTGAGGTCACTCTCTGTCCAGTCAAGTTGACATGTCAGAATTCTATTCATAAGGAACGGTAGTACTGTGACTGTTGAGAGTGTTCATGTCAAATTAAAAAGATTCTGAATGACATATGGTGGGTCAAACAAGAGGAAAGAGAAGAGTCCGGTTGAGGGTGGAGCGTGGACGGGGACTTAAGCGAAGAGGAGGGAGGGACAGAGCAACTCTGGTCTCCCTGCAAGTCGTATAAATCTTTCGCCTTTTACTAAAGATTTCCGTGCAGGGATTCTGCTATGAGTACATAGCTTTTTTTGGAACGACCGTCGAAAGACGGTCAAATTAACTAATCAAAGGAGAATTTCCATCTCTTCTCTGGAGACTGGGTTTCATTATGCCCGTGTCTCTTTCTCCCCGTCAATGTGTGTGTCTATGCATTTAATTGTAGTATGTGTTGGCATTTGCTTTTCATGACAAATTTCACCATTCTCTCTCAAGATCTTGTCTCCTCCTTTGCCCCCTCCGGCTCCATTCCCACTCATCGGCGTTCAGCTTGGAAAATTATTTTCATTCCCAAAATGTCGGTCATTTGTCATCCTGGCAGTCTCAAACTTGAGGAAAAGACATCAGTTTTAAATTTATCTACATTGTACAATAGTCCATATTAACTTAATATTATTAAGTATAATGGTCTTGGTGATAACAAAATAAATCACTCATGTGTCTTCCTCATAAATTTGAATAGAACTAAAATAATGTGTCTTCTGTGTTTTGTGTGGTCATTGGATCGTGTGCAAAATTTCTTGATGTATTGAAAATCCATTTCTCCCCCAGACTACAACTTTTTTTCCAAGAATCACATATTTAAATACGTAATGAGAAGAAGCGTCGTCGACGTAATCATCAATCTGAAAAATAATCTCTGGTGTAATATATTATAACTTTTTTTAATATCATAAATACATTAATTTTGTTGAGACACGAGGAAAAAATAGGTTTATATTCTCCCTATTATGACCCCTATTATGTTAATTTGTGAATGGATATGCAATAAAATGGACAAAAAGTGCACTTTTGCAAGGAACTGCACATAAAGTTAGATAAACATTAATTTCAACCCGTCAGCACAATTTATTCTCCATTATTTTGAGTCTTCACTGAAAACTTCACTAACAATTCCAAGAACAAGAACCTCCCGTCGCGTCAGTCAGTCTGTAAAAAAGTTAAAGAACGACAACAAGCAAACTGGTCCAAAATTCAATTTTAAGATAATTACTACATGAGTAAAATTGACCACACTGGAATAACCACAATTTGCCATTTTTTAAAATGATCCTGAATTCAGACAGACAAACATCGAGACATGATCAACTTTACATCATAATTGGTGTGCAGAATCTGTAAACAAATTTCACTGTGTGCATATAATAATTGTTCAAAACAAATTCAATTCTTTCTCAATTTCTCCATTACGTGGTTTTCATACTCATTTTCAATAATACGACTAGGAATCAACGTTTACAAAGTAACAAGGATTTGCAGAAAATTAGAAATCATATCACATCAATACTTTATGCAGTCAACATAATAAGAATACAAACTTTATTTTGATATTTCACCTTCCAATACACAACCCTACAGTTAAAGTACACAGAGAATCATGCTTCACGACGTCAAATTTGAAACAAAGGTAAAATTTGCAATCCTTTGTCTAATTGCTAAGTCAGATTAAAAACCCAGCTGAATATAGTAATCATATCATATTGTACTGTTCTAATTTACAATTTGTCAATATTTTGCATTCACAGTAAAACTACAACATGAATTTAATACTTTTTGGTCTCAAACAAATCCTGACCTTTGTTCACAATCAAGAACTTTCGTGATGGTTGATCGACATTTAGAGAGAGACAGAAAAAATTGACTCACTCTTTACAGCTTAATTGATTTCAAGGTTCTCACAATAATAATGATTCAAGGCAGTCAGTGCTCTTAACTGCATTTCTACACACACACACACTCATCGTCATCTATAATTTACTTGTCCTGTACCAGAGTGGAAGTCATTAGCATTTTTTAAAATAAATATAAAAAACAATGTCCAAATTTCCACTTGACTTCATTTCCCCCTCTCAATCTATATTGTTCCTTATTAACCAAGTCTAGAAAATAGTCATAAAAATATTATTCCATCGAATCATCTCTCTCTCACACACACACTTTCCACTCTTCATTTGATCAAGGTGAAGAGGAGACCTCTTCACCAAAAAAATTAATTAAGCTATTATTAACGCCCCTTTCCAGCCTGACAGCTGACCCTTCAAAAAGAGAGAGACATATTATTATTACATCCAAAAAATGTCCAGACAAAACTACGCATAATTAATCCATCCAGTGTCAACAATACCAAAAGTTGAGACTGAACTTTCAAAAAAAATGCGACTTGAGTACAGACTATTATAATAATGGTTGTGGCCCTCACTCACTCACTCTCAACATTGTTTATTATGTAATAGAGAATAAATATAGAGTCAGAATTGTTCATTGTCGTTGACTCACTCTCAGATTCAGATAAGAGTGGCCAATGTCGAGTCTGTCTTTCTCTCCAATTTCATTTCGTTTCGTGGAGGCTAAAAAAAGACAGAATGACAGGGCAGGACTCAATGCAGCAGAAAAATGAGAGACACACACAGACACACACACTGCTCACTGCAGTTAGTCAATTTTCATTTTATTCATTGAAATCTTGGTTTCATTGGGTATGGACGTCACGTTCTCCCTCTCCTTCTCTCTGCACATTTGGAATTTTCTGTGGCTCAGCCAACGTCAACATGACATTGTCATGGTTTAACTCATGCAAAAAGAAATTGGACGAGTGTCCCAGTCCCAGACACACACACACATCCACTCTTTAGACTCATGTCAGACTGAAAGGCAGGAGGAGAATGGAAGAGTTTTGCAAAAATAAAATAGGCTAGACAGATGGATTAGACGATTACTGCATTGCCATCATTACATAATCCTTAGACTTGGCTCTCTTTCTCTCATTGATTAATTACACATTGTGGTCAATAATTAATTATGGAGTGAACTTTGGGACAATTTTGTCAATCAGGATGGCTGGCGTAACGGCGTGACGAAGGAAGGAGAAAGGAGGAGACGAGATTTGTCGTCTAGACAGGATTTATTTAGGGAGGAGGATGAAGAGGGGATTTTTGTGATGGTGTTGGTAAAAACATGGAAATATGATAAGGATGTTGGGCCACGTCGGATTTTCAATTTGAAATTGATTTTTTGGCAGTGGGACAACAGGATGAGACATAAATCCTGAGCTAAAATAACAAAATGAGAGAAATGGGCCCAAGAACCTCTTCTCTTCCTCTCTCTACTAAAATTATCTTTCTTATATTATCATCCAGTGCTACAGTTTTTGAGTTGGACTCTACATACACTTTTATTGGAGGGAGGGACATGATGATGTGTGTGTGTCCTCATTCTCTTTTCTACCCACAAAAATATTTCTTTATATTTGAAATCTTGTCAGCCATACTAAATCACTCCAATTTAAATTCTCACCATCAAATTTCTCAGGCTGATTTCGTCGGGGTGCATTTCGATTTCGAGGGGAATTTCCGAGGAGGTGACACAAAAACCATACATTATCCCAAGTACGAGATTACCCTGTCTCTGTATTTTTACAGCAAGGAATTTTAGAGATTTTTGAGAGAGAGAGGTTCAAGGGAAATTCATCATTTTGGAAAATAAATGCTAATTTTACAACACTGTTACAATCCTGAGTGAGTGGAACGAATGTCCTATAAATACATTTGTTTAATATATAATCTAAATAATTTACCTGGTAATCGGAATCGGGTATTTACAATTTTTTCTGAATTTTCCTGTTTTGAAAATGATCTCTTTTGAGTCAGAGACAATTTGACTTTTGAAAATTTGTAAAAAAATATTTTAAAATTGACTACGAGTTGTAACGAATTATTTTTAAATTGTGAAGGAAAAAATTAGTTAAGTAAATCATCGAATTATTTTAAATGACTCCGAATATGAATTTGTAGAAAATGAAAGTACAAACCAGTGGAGCCTCAGAAGGAAAAAACTAGTCCAAGTGGCGTCCAAGTCCAGCAAAACCGTTCACTTTCCCTTTCCATTTTATTGTCAATTATTTTCAACCCATTTCTGCATTCACCCAAAATCAATTGTACTGTCTCCTCTACCCACTTTGTCATTCATAAAAATTGTGTCAATATTTCCTACCCCCTCCGAAAAATACAATCGAATCTCTAAACTAACCGTTGCATTTTTTCCCACTGCTCAGAATACCCGACCCATATAAATTCCATCAATTTGTCTTTTTCTTCTCATCCTATATGTACACATGTAGTGTATGTGTGTGTGGGTGACTCACAGCCATCCATTTCTCACGAAAGGAAGGAAAATGGTAAAAAAGTAGCCTCGCCAAATAAATAAGTAAAAAATTGGTCATGCCGTGCAACGCATTTCCAGCCAGACTGCACTCTTGAACTACAATCACTTGTACATATTATGTACCCCAGCCTTCCTCTCTCTCTGCACACTCTTTCCTTTCCTTTCTGGTCATTTAAAAATTGACGAGGATTTGCTGGACGAAAAAAACAGAGTCGAGGCCATGTCTATAGACATTGTCTATGATGTGTCTACGTCTATACACCGGCCGGCTTTCAAATTGGCATGGAATGGGAATGGCATGACGAGACACAAATCCTCTCTCTCTCTCCATTTTTTTGATTATAGTAAATCAATCGTGGGACGATCCCTGAGAGTCTTCTCCATGTGTGTATGTGTGTGTGTAGCATCCATCGCATGACGGACTACATTTGACGGATTTTTCCTTTGTTTATTACCCTGTCTACTTCTACTTGACAATCATCATAATTCCTCTCTCTCTCTCTCTCTTACTAGGCTACATTGTGCAGATAGTATGTATTATGCAAAAACAACTTCTTTTTGCAAACACGAAAAAATACACCAATATTAAGCATATGTACTCACCGTACTAACCCACAGACCCACAAACGTACATGTTGACTCCTTTTTATAGCATGGACGGAAATGAGAGAGAGAGAGAGAGAGACGCGTGTAGACTCGCCAAACAACCCCACAAACACACACACACGCTCATATGCTGGATGACTATTATAGTTACATGTGGAGTCTTGGATGGAGATTTTTGCAACATGCAAGGAATGAGAGGGAAAATGCATTCCAGCTCTTGAAGGGTAAAAAAAGTAAACGAAGAGAGAGAGAGAGAGAGAGAGAGAGAATTTTTTATATTTTATACATTTAATAAGCCCCACAGACACACACACACAGTGACAGGGTGTGTGTGAGAGAGAGTCAGAGGCGAATTCAAGGTGAAACCCTGTATATATAGCCATGACTGCAATATAATATAAATTACATCATGTGCAAGATAAAAATTTTTGCACACACACACACATCAACACTAGTTACTCTTTATATAAAAAACCTTGTTTCTGTGTATGACTCTCTCCATTTCATTATATATCCTAAACAGACACACGTTTACATTCAGTGATATAAAATCCAAAGTGCAATCTGCACCATACTTGTATATTTTTGCACGTCCATTATGTACAACATCCCCTCCTCCTCCTCATTGACGCTTCCCCATGAAGGTTAAGTTAATAGGAAAATTGACTCAACAGGCCCCAGACTTGATTGTACGTAACACGTCCCTCCCTATCCTCTGGTGTGTGTGTGTCATGGATGAAGACTTACATAATGCAGAAGGGAAATTGATAGACTTTTTTTTGGATAATTAGTGTCCTTTTTTGTACCAAAAATTGAGTTTTTGTGAGTGGGAAGTGGGAAAATGTGAACGACAGACCCATTCCAGTCAGTCTTCCATTATTTTGGTAATTGGAAATGTCTGGGAAAACAAAAAATTAATGTGGCTTACACTATACTTAGAGACAGTCCTCCCCATTAATATTAATTGTCAATAATGAAGAGACAGTCTCAAAAGGATGTATAGTGTGTGTCTTTTTGCAAGTATTTGTTTTGCCTTTGACAGGAATATTTTTGTTGACTCTCTCTCTCTCTCTCCATCTCTATGTGTGTGTGTGCTGAAGTGGCCATGAGGGAGGAGACAAGAATTGGACTGGGACTTGCAAATACACTATGTAGAGTTTTTTGCAATATGATTTGTGCAGAATATATTACTCTGGGGAGGGTGGAATGTGGAGACAGAAGCAGAGTAAGGGCTGGACTGATGAAAGATGCTCCAAGAATTTTTCAGGACAAAACAACGAGAGAGAAGAAGAGACGTCCAAATAATATTAAGACAATGGCAGGGAAAAAATGAGTTGAGAAGCAGATGCCAAAGGACAGGAAACAAAAGTTTTCTTCTTTTTTTTTCTTCTTCTTCTTGATCTTTCTCTTGGAAAGACAAAGTGCCGATATTTGTCTCAGCTGCATTCTGCATTCCAATTTATTCCACCTCATGACACAACAGCAACACAGCAACAGCAGAGGAGAGTGCATGTAAAAATAATATCTCAAGTACATCTCTCTCTCTAGTTAAATATTGTCCTTTGTCTTTTTTGCATCTTGCTGCAGATTGCAGTCTGTGCTGCAAGGGATGCAAAAATTAAATTTCATCGCAATACAATGTATTGTCGGAGAGAGTAAGGAATGCAAGTTCTACTCTTTAAAAGAGTCTCTATTATGTATTCTACTGGGTATTATCCAGTCAGATTGAGAAATACTCAAGAAAACGATGCAAATTTAAATTTCATTCTCATTCAGTCTTAAAAATTAATTTAATCCAGGAATTGAAATTTCAATTGAGAAATCAAAGACTTTGATTCAAAGTACAATTTTCTTGGAACAGGAAACAAGAATTTATGACGTTATTAATTAAATACAGTGTAAGAGTTGAGAAAATTAAAATTCTAAAATCCTGTTTTAAATTTGTTCGACGTCAACGCCACTCAATATTTAAGAGTACGGGACGGGATGTACAAAATGTAAGAACCAGTCTGGTAACTGCCTTTATCCAAGTCTATTAAATTTTAAACAATTCGCCCATCTTTTTCAACTCTGTGTATCATTCCAACCTTACATTTAAACCAAAACAATGGATCTTCACCCAATCAGGACAATGGAACCTTGAAAAATCCAGGATGCATTTACCTTGTCACCTCAAAAACATGTCTACCTTCCTCAACTCTCTTCCATTTTAAAACTCACCTTCTCCCTTTTCAGAGTCTGCAGTTACAAGAAAAAGTGATCCATGTTCTCTCTCCATATTATATTTCTTCCCTTCGCACACACACACACACACACACACACACACACATTCCTTCCCACTTTCGTGTTGTGGGCTGGCTCCATCCCCTCCAAAAAAAATTTGCAAAAGTCATCCAGCTTTTCCCAAGCATCTTTTTCTCTCCACCCCCAGCACTCGAACTTCATTCCATCCCAGTACCACATAATGTAATATAATTGTACCATGTCCCAGTGCCTTAGTAACAAAGTGCATGAGAGAGAGAGAAATAGATGCACTCCCCCGAACCGTGTGTGTGACAATGTCAACCCAAGAAGTCAGCCAGGAGCAGCAAAGAAGAAGAAGAAACAAGTCTGAGAGGGGAGAATTTATTTTTACAAAAAATTCAAGGTTACACAGGAGAAAAGATGCATGACCTGCTGAGATTTGCAGTTTTATTTTTATGCTTTTTTTCCCATTCCATCAATTCTCATTGGCTCAGAATTTACATTTCGTATTCATTTTGTGTAACACTCAAGCCAACAAATCCCATTCACAGATCCTAAAGTAAATTGCATTTTGTGATTTCAGATTAAAATGGATGAATAATTTGTTTATTTTTGTAGAATTAAAAATACAGCAGCTCAGCATCAATTTTTTCTACTAATTTTCCCCTTATCCACAGTTACAGCTTGAATCCACGATACAATGCAATGGGAATGGGGAAAAATGGTCGACTAGCCTTTGTATCAGAATAGAAGTCAAGTCTCACCCAAGAAGGGGAGAATTAATTTTGTGCAATTCTGCACAATTAGTATCAGCCAAACGATACTTCTCTCTCTCTCTCAAATGAACGATTAATAATGGGGGTTTTTGTACAATGTTTTTATTCACTCTTCGTTCATTCTACGATGCAGATATTATCTCTGTGGAAATGTCAAAGTCGTGTAGCCATGAACCGACTGACTGACTGCACTTCTGTGTGTGTGTGAATACACATTACAAATAAATACTCTGTGGCTTCACAGTAACACATGCATCGACTGTTCATCATATTTAATTGCATATGTATCTGTCCTATTCTCCAGTCTTCCATCCAGTACCACCAGTTCCTGGTTAGATAATAAATAAACATTTTGAACGAGATTATTTAGTAGAGAGAGAGAGAACATTTTAATGACAAAGTCAACAGAGTTCAAAAAACTTTTCAATGTCAATGTCAAACTTGACAATTATTTTTGATTTGCAGTGGCAAATGTGTGAAAGTGCCATTTTGTTACATAGTATTTTTTAAAAATGGTATAATAATGGAACATTTCAATTCAAGTGGGATGAAAGTGTACAGTACATCGGTGTGTTGCGTGTGTACAGTTAAAAGAGGATTTGAATGACAAAAGACTCGACTGTCTGGATTTGGATTTGATGGGTTTAGGGGGAAAAAGAGGAAGATTTTTTTGTCATTGAAATTTCTTAAAGTTCAAATCGGAAAGTTCATGGTTAAATAAGTTTTGGCTGGAGAATCATAATACAATACAATCATTTTCATTCATTTTTGACTTTTGGGCTTTTTTTGGAAGAAACCTCAACAGGACTCTTTATTCATTTTCATTGGTTACCATTCATTGAGTTTGGACTGAATACATTTTATTTAACTAATTAAGTTTCCCAGTTTCAGTCAATACCATTTAGGCAAATCGTTAAAGTTCATAAAAGGATGAGTCAACATATTCTAAAAGAAAATCGACGGATTATACACCAAAGTTTGACATTCTAAACAAAGAGGGAAATTAAGACAAAAATGCTGAACTTCAACGCCGTTCATGTTATGTTTGTCATCAACTGGTTGCAATAAAATTAAGTCTGTAGCATTTCTTTTTCGTCCTTATTCAAGAAACTATTAAATTTATTGTACGTTTTGAAAAATGCGAATTTTTCAGTTTTTGTGCAAAACATTTCCCTCCCAAAAATTTATTCATTCTCCTTCGTTTTCTTTCCTTGTCAATTGACTTAATTTCCCTCCCGTCAATCCGAGAGCCTCTCATCGTATTTAGAATAACATGAAAATTTGCACAACTCTCCATTTCCCTCACACATTGCAGAAAAAGTCAATACAATTTCTTCAGTTTTTTCTACCAAACTCCACAGCTCTCTCTCTGAAGTTCAGAGTCTGAACGCTGTCTATTTTTGCACACCCTGCAAATATCCTGCACACTCTCCTCTACCCTCCTCTCGACCCAAAAAACTACTGTTTCGTTTACACGGGAGCCGCCGCACGAACAACGGCGGCTTCTATTTTTTTTGCACTACTCAAAAAAAGTTTTTTTTGTCCTCCTCCTCTTCAGCCCTGCTCAACCGAAGCTGATTCTTTAGGCCAAAACTATCATGGAATAGGAAGACAAGAATAGACTTCCCTTGTCCTCTTGTCAACTTCCTATTGAGAAAAAAATATTATTTCCCACACACACACACACACACACACAATATCTTTACAGAGAAACTCGCGAAAAAATTAAACGTAGAATTTTGTCCACAAATTATTTGAATGAAAAAAATTCTTCTAAATTTCCTTTAGACAGTTCAATGGGCCAAAATAAAATACAAAAATTCAGGACAGCCGTGACCCTCACCCTAAACTTCTCTCTCTCTCTCTCTCTCTCTCCACCATGAAAAAGGGCATTACGTATTAATACAAAGATAATCTTTGTTGTAGAGCAAAAAACGTCGCACATTTTCCCTCCCCACAACAACAACAAAAACAAGAAAAATAAGAAGGAACGAAAAAAACTCGTAAAAATCATCAAAGAGACGTAGAAGAAAAAAAGGGCTCGTCTCCCTTCTTCCGTCCCTTTTCTCAAATTTAAAAAGGTCATCCCTTCCCTTCCCTCTCTCAGTCTCGCTTTTGTCTCTCCCATTTCGAAAAAGTTGAAGGAGGAAGGCTCTCTCTCTCCCTCTCATTTTCCTCTTGGACTAGTCGGAGACCTCAAAAATCGAGGGGAGGTTGGAAGACACACACACACTCTCTCTTTCCATTTCCGTACCTTTTTCCCTGGGAAAGGAGGAGGATACTGTGAACAACGCACATATAGATTTTTGCACACATAAACAGACGCAACGCACATGACACGGTCGTCGCGTCTGTTCTAATTCCATTTTCCCCTCCTGCAACAGAGAAGAGAATCCTCGTCTGCCATGTGAGAAGCCGAAACTCCGTATTTTCCAAATGCGTCTCCTCCTCCACTTCCATCTCCCACGTGTGCCTCTGTCTATAAAGACTTATAAGTCGATTCTGAGAGTCTAGGATGTATAGCGAGTCCTATAAAAACACTTCAACTTCATATCATGCATAGAGAGAGAAGAGAGAGAGAGAGAAAACACCCGCATTTCCCCTATCTCAAAAGGCAGACTGTAGAGCAGGAAGGGAGGCGGGCGGGTGGTTGGAAGTCGGGCGGGTGGTTGGAAGGCGGGCGGGGGCTGGCGGCTGGCTGGCTGGTTATCACATAAGAGAGAAAGAGAGAGAGAGTGTGTGTGTGTTCATATTTTTACAGACTCTCGATTTTTTACTACGAGTCGCTGCGGCGGCGTCTCTCTCTCCACACGAAAGAGAGCCTGTGTGTATTGTGTGTGTGTGGAGGGATATATGTAATACTTGTGTGTGTGTGGAGGGATATATGTAATACTTGTGTGTGTGTGGAGGGATATATGTAATACTTGTGTGTGTGTGGAGCCATCGTCACAGACTCAGTCATTGAGCCACCCCTGACGAGGACAAAATGGTCTGCCTTCACACACACACACCAACGATTTTTGCTCAGACTCAGAGCGTCTCGGCGGGTTCTCACTGCCTCTAATTCAATGTCTTTCCCCCAAGCAAAAGCGAAGCTCCACACACACACACTAGACACACACAGTCAGCATAGACTATTAAAATCGGCCATAGCTACAAAGGCTATACACACTGACACACACACACACTAGGTACACTGCGTTCAAAAGATAGGAGAAAATCCTCCATGTTTCTGCACGACTGTACTATGTGTCTGTGTATCTTTGCCATTTTTTTGCATTCGCATCTCCTCGCACCCGCCCTCATTCCCATTCCCTTTGATTCACAATTCCCAGCAAGTTCTTCTCGCTCTTTCTCTCTGAGAGAGAGACGTAAGGCCTATCCCTCCACACACACACACTCTACTCATCTACTGCACAGCCATGATGGGGATGTTTCGCGAAATTTTGTGCACATTTTCCTGCAGGATTTGCGTGTGTAGGCAACAAAGTCATTGTGTGTGTGTATGTACTCCTGTAGGGAAAGAGAGAGAGACGTAAGGGAGCGGCAGTGGAGGGTTTTTTTTCGCACAAGTTTCGTACCACTCTTCATGAAACACAAATACACACACATACACGTAAATAGAGTGCGGTGTATGCTGTAATATGCGCAATGCAAATATTTGCAAATGTATGTGCACAATTGAGGATGACCGCTGGCTGCGTCCGCATGACTCCACACACACACACACACACACACACAGGACAGTGGTGTATTGTGTGTAGTGCAAAAAAGTCCAATTTTAGTTGCACGTGCTGTACACTATTCCTTTACAACCCTGGACAAAACATGGGATAGAGGGGGGAGAACTTTGTGTGCGCCCGCGCTCCAGTTATATTCGCACTGCAAAAATGTTTTGCCAATTTTCCAGGGTATCGCACAGCGTGTACTTTTTCCTTTTTGTGTGAGTGTGTGTGTTCTCATTCACATTTTCTTTTGTTGATTTTCACCTCCTCCTCTTCTTATCCTCTGCTTTTCTGCGCTTTCCAGGGTTTGCAAAAAATACTTGTGCACACTTTTATACGGGACTTTACGATACTTGCAATTTTTTTTTGACAAATACTTATTTTACTGGATGAGGGTTCAATGCTGAGGAGCTGAGGACACAAAAACGTCCATCAGTTTCCATGTTTTTAGTGTCAGAGAGCGAGATATGGTGTGCAAATTTATGCGAATGTTTATGTGTCAAGGGATCATAACAAATCCCAGCTGTGTGTGTGTGTGATATGCAGAAGGAAGTTTTTTTGAGCAAATTGTGAAAAAATAAATATTTTTTTAATTGACCATCCATCGATTACTCTTGTAGGGTCATCGTAATGACTGTCAGTCAAAAATGAAGTTTATTGTAAATATTTGCGAGGAGGAGGAGGAGGATGAAGTGATAAGAACTTTTTGATTGGGTCAACGGACCCTCTTGTCTCCCTCCATTGTAAAATTAAAAGAGACAAACAGAGAAGGAGAAGTTCATTAAAATGGGTGCACCAAAATGGATTAAAAGGGGAAAGAGAGAGAGAGATAAATGAAAATATTGCTGACAGTCAGTCAGCTGGGAAATCATCAAGTTTTGACGTGTGTGTGCAATGTGTGTGTGTGTGTGTGTTCTCTTCATTGTGAGGATGAATTAATGAAGGAGGAATAGACTCGACGATAACAGATAGAGCTGAGTCTGCTCAAAATTTCCTTGTGTCTAACTCTCATTGTTCCCCAACAATGTGCTGACTACAGCACAACTACAACTCCATTTTGCGTGTGTGTGGTGCCGAGAGAGGGGTGAGCATACGATTAGGATTTGAGAGACATTGTGAGGTCAATTTACACAATTTATTGCCTGGCAAGAGCAGCATAAATTTTTAAAAATTTACAGAAATTTTTACAATTTTTTTACACATGTTTTGAAAATCCCTCTTTCTTGTCACATACAATTTTAGGTGGACCCTGGATGCTAGTTGAAAAACGTTGACCCATTTTGGAAAAATTGAAATACAAAATGTGGTTAATTTTTTACCTTCATAATCCCACATCCTACCCGGTTCTTCTTCTCTTCCCGCACCCGGAAAAAAGGAGACTGGCGGTCATTTAAGTAGAGGAATTCTGTTCCATTGATAAATACCGGCTTCTTTTGAATTTGTTCCTTCTTTAATATTATATAAGGTGAGAAATGGGGTGGAGGAGATTTCGCATGGCTATTAGCCAAGAAAAATCCGCCTCTGTCGTTCCCGTCTGTAGATTTATAAATACGAGACACACTCACTCACTCACTCACTCAGAAAAAGAGAGGATGATACGTGAGTGAGTATTAGCGGCGGGGGGTTTGTGTGTGTGTGTGTGACGTCGTACTCATCATCATCAACAACAAACATGATTCTTGGTAGTACAGTAGAAAATGCAGACTTTTCTCTCTCTCTCTCTCTCTTTCTTGCTCTTGTGTCTTCGAAGGACGACGAGGTCGTCGTATGCACGACTTGTTTTTTCTCCTCCTCGTTTCTTCTCCTCTCCACTTTTTTACATTTTCTTATGCATCCTGTAATCAGCATCGCTGACTGCGATGCAACTTTATTATCCTCCTGCATACTTCTCCAAATTGTTTCACTACACACACACACTATACACTGTAGTAGTGTGTGTGATACAGGTAGACGCCAATTTCGAACAGACACACACTCACACAGGTACACGTACAGGTAAAGGTTTGTCATGGAAGTACATGAATTTGTGTGTATCTGAGAGTTGGATTAAGAGTGGGATATAATGATACAATACACACACACAGGAGAAAGAGGGAGAGAGAGGAGGGGTTTGTGTAATGATAGAGGTCTAATCCTCTATTATTTCCCTTCGAAATCTCCCCCATCATGACAATCACACAACAACGAGGAGAACGGCTAAGAATGTGTGAGGACTCTCTGAGAATACACACACGCCATACATACACACACACAAGAATGTATGAATCTGTAATCAAAGGTGCATAAGCCATGCGATGCACCAAATGCAAAATACATACTTGCTACACACACACAGAGAAAGAGAGAGAGAGAGAGAGAGAGAGAAAGAGAGTTTTTGGTTGTGAAATTCAATTTTTTTATTATATAATTAGTGCATATATGCACTCGCCGTGCAATCGACTCCCTTGTACACACACACAGACACACAAAGAGAGAGAGGAGTGAAGGGGTTTTTTACATTTTTGTAAAAAAGAGAGATAAAAACGATTAAAACTGTGGTTCCTCACATAATGGACGATCACGACGAGGTAGAGTTGGATTATATTATGAAAAATGGATACAAGTCATTACGATATACATCTAGAGTCATTCTAGAGAGAGAGAGAGAAAAGAGGGAGAGAGGCTGTGGAGGTAAACAATGGTTGAATTAATAATAGTCTGGTGGGGTTTGGTAATAATAAGTTTAATGTACTTTGATGTTCAATATAATTGTTGATTTTTGATGGAGAGTCGTCATCCCAGACTCGGACTACTACAACCAAAGTGTGTATGTACGTGTGTGTGTGTCTGATCGTCATCTCTGTATCTACCATATCTGAAGGAGAAGAGAAGAGGCCGGCGGATAAAAAGGCAAGCGTCTAGCCCACGAAGATGACGACGAAAGAAGAAGGCGACAGCCGAGTCGAAAGACGACCATCATTATGATCATTATAAGAGAAAGACTCCTTCTTTCCCACTGGGATCCATCCAAAGGGGGGAAAAGTATGGGAGAAACCGGAACGGACAAAAACCAGTATCTTAAATTATTGCAAACCCAGTCCGAAGCGTCCAACGAGGAAGGGAAACAAGACTTGAATTTCCATTTACAAAAATGAACAAAATATTCACATACCAAATACACACATTTCTTCCAGATAAATATGAAACACACACAGACAGACTTTGTGAAAAATGGCAATTCAGAGCAGGTAACCCATCGGAGTGAGTGTGTGTGTGTACATATCAGTCTGCAAAATCTGCAAAGTTCTTACAAAAGTACACGAGACGAGGAAAAAATTATTATTATTATAATTCTTTTTTGCTGTTAAGAGAGAATCATGATAATAATTCACACACACAATATTGAATTACTTGTTCAATATCCGCCATTTTCCATTGCACTCCCTCAAAATGCATTGTGTGTGCTGTGTGTGTACGTGTGTGTGGAGGAGGAGGGAAAGCCTGTACAGCAGAATAATTGCTTTAATTACACATTTAGTGGGATATGGATAATGTGGAGCATAGCAGAGAGGATGAGGAGTAACAGGCATGGCAGACACACACACACACAGGGCAGAGGAGGATTTGATAGAATGAGCAAAATAGGAATTATTCGCAACACACACACACGTTACGAACGAAATGGTAGACACAGACAAGGTAGAATGATGTTACAATGTAGAATGAAGGGGGCATCACAACAGTCAACGTTAAATAGGATTGTGTGATTGTAATTGTGTCATTAGAGACACACACACAGAGTAGAGAGAGAGACAAGTCTAGTCGTGCTGACGAGACAAGAGAGGCCGAAT
Source organism: Pygmarrhopalites habei (assembly GCA_009870185.1). Lineage (NCBI taxonomy): Eukaryota > Metazoa > Arthropoda > Collembola > Symphypleona > Arrhopalitidae > Pygmarrhopalites > Pygmarrhopalites habei. Next base: position 18,466 of record WJFB01001902.1, read on the forward strand.
AGGTACGTAATGTGTACAAAAATATAGGAAATTATTTTTTTCCAACACAAAATAAAAAAATGGCTCTCTGTGTAGTAGCAGCAAAAGAACAGAGGACAACACAAGAGAGTACAATGGAGGCAGTCGTCTCACACTCTACCTAGACTCTGTGTTGTTTGTTGTTGTTCAGAAAAACATGTTCAGACAACAACAACATTAGAAACACACACACAGTCACACACACAAGGAGAGAGAGAGAGACAAGAAAAATGAGGGAGGGAAGGGGAAAAAATGTAACCATGCAGAAAAACAAAATAAGAAAATCTCTTTTGGTACTACAAATATGCCATAATAATGTTGGAGGCTGGAGGGGAAAGGGTTAGACGTGTGTGTCTATGTGTGGAGTGTGCGTGTGTGTGTGTGGATGGATGGAGGGGGAGGTAAGGTAGGAGTCTGACAGTACATGGTATGGTAGTTCATTGACAGTCACAGTGTCTTGCAGAAATTTGCAATTGCACTTTTTCGACTATATAACAAGTCCTGTGTGTGTAATTGTACAGGATAAAAATGCAAACCATACAATAAAATACATGTACTTCTCTTCAAAAAAAAGTTGAACTGTTAATTGGAATTGTAGATTGTAAACTAGATGTGTGTATGTGTGTGTCTGGGATGTGATGCGTCTTTTGGCCAATGACAATAATCTGTGGAAATTGTCTAGCCTCTAGAATATAGCACAAAAAATGGGAGAAAAGGTTCATTATTTAGAGTGTGCACAAATTTTGTAGAGGTAGTCCTCTCCATTTTATTAATTATATTTAACAATTTGTATCTTAATTAAAGAATATACATAACTATGATTGTATAGTATGGCCTCTTCTTTTTATCCTTGTAAAAAATCCTTCAATCCCACACAATCGAAACAGTTTTGACCCATTCCTATTTTTTAATTGGTGAATTTAATTTCAACCTTTGTATCTCTATCGAGTTTTTTGACCTCTCCATTCAACTCCGGATTTCTTGACTAATTTCTTTCAACAACAATCCTGATTTTATTCATTTTACACGCTTTCCATCTGAATGAATCGAAAATTGTCGAGTTTAAAAAATTATTTGGACTCTCCTCCATTCTCCGTGTGTGTGTGTACAAGAGGACGTATAGTACAAAAAAGTATTTACAGGGTCCCCCATAAAGGCTGTGGAAAAAACAAAAAAACGGAAAATTTGCAGGGTGACTGAGAACCAAAAAGAGAAGTTTTGCCGCACCCTGGGCATGCGTTGCAAAGGGAATGCATGAAAATTTTGCATCGTTAGAGGCGGACTAAAAGGTGTAGACAGGAGACGGAGAGAGAGAGAGAGAGACTATAGTTGTTTTTTTGCACACACGTACACTACCATACGTACTGGGCTAGACTGGGAGAGTGTGTGTGTGTGTGTGTGCGAAATGTATGTAGGAAGGTGTGTGTGCAATTCGCTGTATATGCGAAAAACGCATCCTTCTCTCTGTCTCTCGCTCTCTCTCTCTCTTGTGTGTGTGTATTGTATATACGGGGAGACAGTAGTACGCCTGCCTCGCTCCAAAGACACACACACGTATGTGAGACATGTATATTTAATATAAGGGAAAAGTGTGTATAAAAAACCTCGCTGGGTTGTGCGCCCCTTCTTGTTGTTCAGCCAACTCTCAAGCCAAGAGGAAAAGAGAGAGAGATGGAAGCTTTGGAGGACGAGAGAGAACCAGCTTTAGTTTCAGTCTAGATGCGGACGGAATCAGTTCTCACATAACTAAAGTGTTAGACAATTTTGAACCACGTGAGCCCACACCGGCCAATTCAAGTTTAATTCACACTTTTCGTCTTGTTTTCCTTTCGAGAAAAAGAAAAAAACCACCATCATTTCTCTTAATTGTTCCACACCCAAATTAATTTTGAAGACTTGTTTGTGTGGAGGACGAGGACAGGTCATCCTGTCAACTAATGAACCGAGTGAAAATTTCAAAGTCACACCCACAAAGGGGTTGACTGGAAATTAAAGTTTTTCTAAAAATCAAAACTAGTGACCGTGTTTCCTTGTGTTTTCTTCTACCCGTTTTTTGGAGTTGTGTTAAGTGAGAATTAAAAAAACAGGATTGAGAAAATTAAGTTTTTCAAATGGGTGAAAACTAAGAGTAATTTTGTTTCTCAGAAAGAAAATTACAAGTGACAAGTTGTGGATTCCTTTGTGTTGTTTAGTGTGTTACAATTTAGAATGGGAAAGTAGAGTGAGAGGAATTGATTTTTTCCAAATGGGACAAGAATCCAAAGTGAGTGTCATAGTTTTCAAAGAAGAAAATTAAAGGAAAAATTGGAATTTTGTAAAGAAAAAAAGAGGAATTGTGCGAGACAAACCAAGTGCCGTTCGAGAGGAAAAGCTTCATAATTTTATACGAGTAAGTATAATAAGAATATGATGATATTTAATATTTTTAAAAAATAGAGAAATTGGACATAGATTTTTTCAAAGGGTGTCAAAGAATTCTTATCCTTAGTCTCTCTTTCTCTTGAGTATTTTGGTCGGTCATAAATACACAATTTTAATTTACAAACTACATGCATTTCTATAGTATTGGATGATGATGTGACGGTTTTAGACGGTGTAGCAATAGTTGTGGCCAATAAAATAACAAAGTCCACATTCTGCCTGTACATTCATCTCTCTTTCTCTTCAGAGATCTCTAATACTACACACATAAACACACACTATAGGAACTCACTCATGCTCAAGATGATGGTGTTGTATGTAGTAAAATAGAGAATGAGAGAGACGAGTTGGATCTACGTCTCCTCGTCTCTGAATATATGTTTAGGTAGCAGTATCATCCTCCATCCAGACACACACACACACACATAGACAGACACAGGGAGATGTGAAAGAGTTTTATGTATTATAATGGATGGAGTGGAGAGGTAGAGAGGAAGATAGGCCGAAGTCGTGGAAGAAAAGTCATAGTCATGGAATGGAATCATCCTCTCTTCTCTTTACAGATAAAGTTTCGTCTCTCTGTCTCTGCCTCTCCTTCGTCTGGTATACAGACCAAAGATTGTTGTATAGACACACACACACACAGAAGAGTTTGATGGTATGTAGTGTGTAGTGTACAGAATATTTATCTTAGATGTTGCAGAGTAAGAGTAGCATTGTAAAGTCAAGTTACAGTCCAAGTCTTTGACTATTGTTGCTTTTGCCCTGTGTAGCTACAATACATGTACTCCTAGATTACATTAGTGTATTCACTACAGTATAATGTGTACAGGCAGTGCACTGTACATTGTACAGTGTACAGTGAGAATGGAGAGAACATTCACATTGGAAAAGTAGGAGTGTACGAGCAAACCTAGCTGTACACACACACACACACAGTAAAAGGCATAGTTGTGTAGTAGAGTGGAGTTGGTGGTGATGGTGGTGTAGAGACTAGAGAGTGTGTGTGTGTACATGTATAAGGGAAACACATATATCAACGGGCTCGTTTCGTTGGGATCCTGTCTGGTGTCTAGACAATGTCTGTTTATTGTACTTGGGACGATTTCACCAGGAGGAGGACTGCGTATTCATTTGATTCACTATAGTCCTACTTCGCTGTTTTCTTCTCCTACTACTGAACAGTCGGCTGACTGTGTGTGTGTGTGTGTATGACGGTTCATAGGATTTATATGGAAGTCAAAAGTATGTACTAATGGCTGTTCTTCTCTGACAATGTGAGAGAGAAGAGTCTCACACATCCAGTTTTCATCCCATATCCTCCTCACAAATTTGAAGCTCTAGATATTCTGGTTTCAAAAAAAAATGTACACTCTTTCAAGTCCAAGTTGAACCGACCATCCTCCTTCCTCCTCCTTCCTTGAGGAGACAGAGATCATGGATCTCTGAATGTGTCTGCAGTTGGATTATTGCAATTTTCTAATGTCATATCCCTTACAAAGATGAACTCTCAGCTCTCAGTATTTCACACACACACACATTTGGGAAAATGTGTGAAAGAGAGAGGACGACTGAATGACAAGCGCAAGAGAATTAGACTTGTAGTCGAGAATAGTATTTATATTTACAACCATGTCATAAGCCTCCAACAACAACAACCACCACTACATTACACACACTCGCTCCTATCTACTAGAGTAAATATTTTGCGCACTCGTTCTCTCTCCCTGTGTGTGTGTGAACTTGTAGTATGTGGTGTGTTGGAAGAGGAGTAGGATGAGGCTTTATTTTGTACATGAGAGGAGAACAGAGTTGTTAATGTTCATGTCATTTTGAACTCTACAATTCTCCTCATCCTCGTTCGCTCTTTCATTCATCCAAGAGTCGAAAGATCGGCCATAATTGAGAGTTTTCAGAATTAAAAATTGGTGTCTTCTATCTCTCGCTCTCCTTTTCTCGTCCCATCAGTTTGTTCGTTTGTTCCGTGGGATATTTGTACGTGAAGAAATGACAATAGTCTGGATCTTGTTGTTGTCCGCTTCTCATCTCATCCATACAGTCATCTATAGGTATTCTTGTACACAATTTAGATAATGGAATTTTTTAAAAGAGTGTGTGTGGACTATTCTGACTAAAATGTATAATCATCATCAGTCGTATTGCGTAGTGGAGTCTAAATCCACACACACGTATTGTTTGTGTGTGTGTGTGGAAGGGAGATAAGAGGAAAAATTGAGACGAGACAAAAACACACTCTCATTCTCTCTCTCTCTCTCTCTCTTTTGGTAGACAGAGACAGAAGGATTCTGTACACACACACACACATAATAGCACAGGAGTATGACTCTCAAATGTGAATTTTTGTTGTTGTTGTGTTGGATTTCTCATGTGTGTGTGTGTTTGGATGAGGTGGTTGGTCATATCTAGTTCTGGGGTTTGGTTTTTTGTTTACAAGAGAGTCCCTCTCCTCTCATGTTTTTCAGAATGCGTCAGAGATGAGTGTGTCTTCTCTCTGTGTGTGTGTGCCCTGGGTGTGTGATGATGATGATGTTGCGTTTGGGAATATTCGCATCTCTTTAAAAACTCCTAGGAAATTTGTGTCTGGGATTTTTACGCTAGTATGGAAGACGCGGCGACTATTTTTTTGTGTGTGTGATGAAAATTTCAAACTCTTTTGACCAACGTTGCACCAACAGAGTCAGTCAGGATGGAAGGAAGGAGTGGATTACATAATTTTGTAGTTGAACATCTTTACTAGTGTCTGCCATGTCGTGTGTCGGCAGTTTACATACTATTTCTATTGATTGTATTTTTCCTCCGTAGAAGAAGGATGAATGGAAAAGATAGGAATAAAAAAATACATGAGGAGATGGTCAACCATGGATTATATAAGGAGAATCTAGGTTGGCCCCAAAGGTCATTCGGCATTTTGTAGTTGGGGACAATTCAATAAATTTAATATGTACACAATCCATTTCTAGCAAGACTATGTATTTTGTAATGGAGTGCAAATAATTCTTTCTCACTTGAAATGGCCGGCGGGGAGAGGGAAATGGAGAGACGAGTGTAATAAATTACTGAAATTTATTCCTGACATTCTTCATTCCCTCGTCCTCTCATCTTGAGAATTTTTAATTGCCAATTTACCGGAAAAGACGACCAGAGTAGAGTCTCCTTTTTAATTGTAAAAAATTGTAGGATAGAGTGCGTGTGTGCTTAATCTTTAATTGTAGATTGAGGAGGAGTGGAGAAGTGAAGATAAAAATACTATGTGGATAATTGTGAACAGCTCTGAATGAAGGGATAGGAATCGGAGGAGGAGATTGAAGAGGAGGAGGGAGGCTGAAGGTGAAAAAAAATCGTCATTTTTATTGTCTACGACCAAACACATCAAATTGTATAATATTATTATTTCTTCTCATGCTGTGTATTTCAAAGTCAGCTGCAGCCTCCTCCTCCTCTTCTTGTACAGAGACATGTGTGTGTAATCACATAGGTAAGGCACACACACAGGACAAGGAATCAATTAAAGAAATTGCCGATAGCATCAAAAGCGAGAGAATTGGAAAACCAAACTCTCCTCAGTCGATTTGCTGTGTGTGGACCACAGCAGCCGCAAGTACACATTTGTACGCACTCGTGTACGCAAAAGCGTACAGAATCGTTTTAGGAAGTTAAGCCCTTGCAATGTTGCCAGCCTTATCATAATTGACAAAAATGTTTTC
>WJFB01001903.1:0-24595 GCA_009870185.1 Pygmarrhopalites habei
TGAAAATTTTAGAACTGCTCCACAATGAAAATTTTGTCGACCGCGGAAAGGGTGTGGTGGACACCAAAAACTTGCGTATCGGAGAAGCAAGGCTTAAGATCTTTTTATTCCCTCTCTTTGTTGATTTTCCATCAAGGAATGACACTGATATTTTTTGAAGGGACCCTTAGGTATCATCTCTGCACCAAATGTAGGCTATCTCTACTCATACCCCAAAGATGAGCTGGCTTTCATCCGGAGCGGACAGGATTTTTTTAGATTCGTTCTTTCACTTTCTTGATGACTCTGGCAGTCTGAATTGTTCTTGGGTGTCCAAATCTTGGACAGTCTCTGGTAGTACAGGTATCATTGTAACGTTTGATGACCCAACAGACAAGTACCCGGGTCATACCGACTACTTTGAGGGCATAGAAAATATGAGAGTTGGGTTTTCCGGCCGCCTGCAACGACACAATCTGTGATCGGCGTTGGTTCTTAGCTTCCATTTCAAAAACTAATGAAGGGATCATACTGAAAATTTTTGTCTGACATCCCAGATACATGAGCAACATTTATCGGCAATTTCATGAAATTCCGACCACTATGGAACTTTCTAGACTATGTTACTTCTTTATAACAGAACTTAGGGGGCACCGTGTAAGACGAACGGTACACAAGGAACTAGGAAGAGGACAATTCATGCTGGAGTGCAGTGTAAGATTTAAGATTTAGAGGATGGAGCTTAACGAGAATTTACTACAATATATTATATTCACAATATACTACATGTACATCGTATGTGTTGTGCGAGATTCCGCACAAAATGTCCTTATTAGTTGTACAGGGTGTAACAAAAGTTTCGGAATTGAGGTAATACCAAGAAAAGTACCATATTTAAATAAATATAAAGCGTCCTTTTTTAAACTGCGTGAGTGTGTGACCTCAAACCAGACCGAAGTTTGACCTAACAGAAACTGTACAGTCTATTCTCATGAAATACTAATAACCTCGAAAAAAGTATGAGGCTGAATTACGATCTCATATTTAGAAAATACAGGACTCTCTTTCCGTTAACATTTTCCAAAAATTGACCTCCACTTCAAGACGCCAGTCCAACAAATTATTGCTAATAGTGGAAGGCACACAACATCGAAGGGTGCCTTCATGGCTTCTTTCTGTTGGCAGTTGTTCGTATCAACAATATTTGAGACGATAAAATGAGTTCAGAAAGAGTAAAGAAACTTCTGTTGCACCATTTATAAGGTGTATTACGTCAAGTAGAGTTCTTCCAGTGTTTCAATGTACACTGAATGTTTGTGTGTGGGAAACTTCTAGCAACTCAAAATTGTCATTTACTTTGACTATTACACTGAAAATATATCGTCCACGAATACACACTCTGACACACACACGCACTTCACTACATGTCACGACAGTTATTCTCATGTGACATAATATGTTGAGCCTACTATAAACTCCAGTTCAAACACAAGAACACATTTCCCCTGTAATCAAATTAAAAGAATTTCTCAACAACAATATTTTACGGAGTGTACAATATTATCATTTTGCACATTCGTGTTGTGTATGTACACACAGAGAGTTTATCCCCTCCAAAAGCATGACTCACATCGGTGGTGTCAGTATTTGCTGATACATGATCACTGGGCTCCATGCAATGTGACATGTAATGGTAACAACAATAGTTTACTACAATAATTACTCGATCATCCTTCACAGTCATTAATATGTATGTGACTTTTGAAAACTAATTAAATTAATTGGAGGGAAGCATATAGTATTAAAAAATGTTTTGTCAACTTCATTCTAGACTCCTTTCAGATGACTTAAAAAGTCAAAAAAAAATTCCAGGATATTCACCTTTCTCTTTCTACTCCCTGTCTCTCCCAGCAATGATGAAGGTGTTCATTAAACGGGAGTGTCAGTACAAAAGATGCCACTGGTTTCCTCACTTGGGTAGCTTGATTAATCGTTGACACTGTGAAAACTCACCACACACACACACAAACTTTTGTCTATGCCAAATTGAAAATTGTACTGTGGGTTTGTGTGCTTGTCACTCCTAACAAAATATATACTTTACAAGTTAGACGTGTGTATTAATGATAAAATGATATAGGCACTGTGTATTTGTTTACAATAGTGTTAAATATATTTATATAGTACATCGTAGTATAAAACTCCTTCTTTGACATATACGAACCGAAAGGTCCTTCTCCTTCCCTGATAAAAGTCTTCCTCGTATATATGTATTGAACCAAGTTGAACAATGACACATATCGACCCAACTTGACGTTTAGCTTGTCATTTCGAGGGCAACTCCCTCCTCTCTCCCTCTCTCTCCCCGTCTACTCCTTCCGATCTCGCGTAGGATAAAAGGAGTTGAGTTTCCTCATACACAAACACATAATTAAGTGCTGAACAATGTATGTCGGATATAGGACTAAAATCCACACAATTACGAATTACATTTTATACTAGAGAGAGGGAGAGAGAGCGGATGTGTGTAGATATTTCGATGAAGGAGATGAGGATGCGGGATCTATAGTTAAAATGATGATGAAAGATAGGGAGGAGGAGGGAATGAATATACTATCTTTGATCAACATGATCCAAGTTCCACACACGCATATATGTATATATCCAAACTCCTCCTTTTCTACATGATGTCATACTCCACACAAAACTCGTCTAGAGAGTGTTGAGTAGATGAGGAGGAGACGAGGATTGGGACAAGGACGGGACGTTCAACTGACTTGAAGAGGGGGCACAGGATGAAGGAAAATAAATCACCCAAGACGAAAGTTGCAGTAAGCAGCAGTAGCAGTAGCAGCATCAGAAGATGGAAGAAGATGCGTTGCTGGGTACTCAAGAGATCACTCATCCTCATATTCCTCTTGGAAATCTGGTAGGACGTCACGAGACGACAAGAATCATGTGTTTGTGTGTGTGTATCTGTCCACTCCCTCCGGATTCTTCTTGTACATATTCGCTTTGTTCCCCAATAAAATTTCGCATTCATATCAGACTCAACTCGTCGTCTCCTGTATAGGATAGAGAGAAAAGGAGGAAGAAGAAGAAGGGCTCAGAGCAGAAGACAAGTTTAGTGGAGGAGTAAAGTGGAGAGAAAAGGTTTTTTGTCTCAACACGTCACACACACACACACTAGCACTAGTACTAGCACAAGCATAAACGGAGTCAGTCTGGTCCATATTGGAAGAATTTAATCTTTATCGTTAGGTACACATTGACACTCACAACGACAGTGAGGTACATTTGTGTTTAGTGTTGTGTGTGTGTCCGGAGCACGGAGAAAAGAGAAGTGTCTGGATGGAGGAGCCAAGTAGACGTCCCTATTAATAAAAGTGGACATCCCTCACGTACGCCAGTATTCACACGATAGGATTGTTTGTCTGTCCCTCCATCGAGTATGGGCAGATCGTCGTTAGTTACATTTTTGGACCATCTCAAATGCAACAGAGTCTCAGTCTCAGTGTCAGTGGCTGAGTTCTGGTAAAACCATAGGAGTGAATTCTTTAGGGAAGAACTCCTGAAACACAAATTGAAGGGTAGAGAAAGCAAGAGAAAGAAAAAGATTGGAACAGTGGAAAGATACTGCGTCAAGTACGCGCGAAGCTGGTTTGCTCATCTCCGTTACTAGTTGGTGTGTGTGAGGGCGAGAGTGAGAGAGAGAGGGTAAAAACCCGCTCCGGTCTGACATCCGCGTTCAGTGTGAGAAGAACATTTGGAGTGGACTTGTACTTGAGTAACAGGGCATATTAAGCTGAGTTGAGCTACTCAGTTTCTCCCCACACGATCTCTCCAGTGAAAGGAGGAGAAAGGAAAGTGAGGGGAAAGTGAGAGAGAGAGAGAAAATAGGCTAAGTCGTGTTGTGTATGGATTTGTGTGCGTGTTTTCACCCTCAAACTCTGATGCAATTTATTTTTTCTCAATTTATCTTCCCCCAATTTCATGGATTCGAATCAAACTAATGGTGTAATCTCTCTCCCACACACACACTCGGCCGTATAAAATAATATATATCTACACAGTATTTATATTATACTGATACTTATCCTTGTTCGGAGAAAGTGAGAATCTCAATGGAGAAGGAAAACTGAGGTGGATAAAGTTGAACAAGAAGTCACTACCCCATCACACCACACACGGAAGTAATTCATGAAAAAAGTGTACACTACACAAACTCATTTCTCCAAAGTAACTTTTAGCCTGTGGTAGAGAAAAAAGAGGGTAAGTCATTAAATCATACATTTATCCCTTCCGATATTTAATCTTTTACTACTTGCTATTATTGTTTGAGAGCTAGGGGAAAAAAAGAAACTTCCTCTTTTCACTTTTGATCAGACTTGTACACAGTCAAATAAGAAATTCTTTTATCTCTTCTTAATTTTTATTCTGCTACTACTCTGCTTTTATTCAGAAGTTCTTCTTCTGAAGAAGAAGAATCACAATTGTTTAAGAATTTTACGAATTATTTTTCGTTAATTGAGTTTGACGAGGTTTGATTACAAATCTTTGGAGGATACTCCAACTTGTGGGATACGTGATTGATTGGTTATGTATTACTTTGGCTTTCTCTCTCCCATTGTGATTAAAACTAGTAATCACAATCTAGGAAATTGACTTAAAACCTCAAAAAGTTATTTTTCAAAATTGGTTGGCAAAGCTAAATGGATTTTTTATGATTTTCAAATGAAAAAATAATTATCAAAAAAATTTCGGGTGTCATCAACAATTGTCCAAATTCTGAGTAAACCAGAGATACTGCAAAGGAAGAATATTTCGCATTATTATTTGTTGGCTTCAAGCAAATAAAATTTTGAAAGTCAATGATGAAAATACTATTTAGTTTCCTTTGAAGATTTGTTATACAAGACTAAATTTTTATCGTGAAAAGGATTATCAAACATTCATTTTGACTTTAATTTTCATTCGAAACGTAGAGAATGAGAAGTCGCCATTCTTTGGCCTACAATAATGTTTTGAATCGAGTCATTCAGAATGACAAGAGTAGAATAGGAGGAATTTAAAGTTAATTGCCCAGTTATATTTTCATTTCTATAGAACTCCTTTTTTGCAACCCACCCTCTCTTCTTCTGCAGATTAAGTGTCTTCAAATTAGAGGGACGTTCAATAATGGGAAAAAGTGGGGGTGGAGAATGTATTTTTTTACTTTTTAAAATTGTAAGAGCATTGACAAAAGTAATAAGTCACTAAAATACTTATATGTATAATCAAGACTTTGTACAAGTACTACGTGCTTATGTTTGTGAGGCTTCATTCCCCCCTCCCTCCCCCTCCCTTTTGTATTTTAGAAAGCCAATAAATCTAAATTGTCATGAGGGGGTTCAATTGGGGAAAGTGCAAAGTCAATTTAGTCGCCTTTCCTTCCTATCCCTTGGCACTCCATTCGGACAATTTTTGTGGGACTGTGGACTCAAAAGGAGGGAAGTTAAGTGAAGCGGAGTGAGAGTGTACTGGGAGTCTTGTGTGTCACACTGGAATCAGTTCTCAAAGGAAAAGAAAGACTCTCGAAGAAAGTGGGTGAACCCTCTACTTTTCTCCTGTCGTCTCTCCTTTCTCTCCATGTCTCTGGAGTCAATGGGAAAACATGGACCACGTAAAAACTTTGTCGTTAGCTGTAATCCTCTCAATTGACATTGAAATGTTTCATGCAAATGGTTCAGAAACAGCAGAAGACACAGCAACATAGCCTATTTTCGATTACAGACTGTGTATTGAAAACCTTTTACTACTCAGTCTCTACGACGCGTCGTAGAATTGTCAAAATTTGCTTACCGATCTCTTCCCATCTGTTGTCAACAAGATCGACAAGGAAGCTCTACAGAATCTCAAATCAATGCTCTATATATACTCTCAATTTATACAGTAAACAGATGGGCATTATTATGTAAAGCATGACTCCTGTCTCTCTCTCTCTCTCTGATTTTTTTGACTTATGTAAGACCGCGGGGACCAATTAATTGATTAATTTAATTTGTGTTCTTCCTCTCCCTCTTGCTGAAAGCCACATTTGACTATGTATTTTGATCCCTCTCGTCCTCCGCTCTGACATCTACGATTGTGTCTGCGTACATTTAAAAAGCTTTTCTCTGTACAGAGAGTACAGACCAAATTGAATTAACTTGTCTAATTGGATTCCGTGTTGACTAAACAATTATAATGGATGTATTTGTGCGTGTGCGTGTGGGATTCAAGCATACATTACGTGGCAAAGAGGAAAAGGAAGGATAATGTGATTTGGAATGGTCAGTAATTTGACCCTTCGCCAGAGAGAGACTCTTTGATGACACACAAACACAAATGAGGTCGAAAATTTGGATAGGAAAACATTAAATATCTGTATTTTCTGATAATTTTGTCTGTGCTACATTGCAGGCATAAAGGACAGAAGCTAGGAATAAGGTTTTATCAAAATAACTATTATTTAATAATATTTTAAAGAGTGTCTGCTTTAAATAGCTGAAAAATAGCCGACAAATGACTTGGATTTCGATTTCTTGGTTCCCGTCATTGTAAAAGATGTTTGATCTTCAATTCGCAACTTTGGTTTCTGTTGGTGGGTGCTTTTTGGCAATGATCAGTGAAACCATTTTTGTTGGGACTCTTGTTTTTGGCTAGGAGAAAAAAAACATTTCTGTGGATTTTTTGTGGTAATCAACCATATGCTGTCTACAGTCTTACAACTCTTGTAAACAGTTCTTCTTCTCGACTTGGACAATTCTAAAAGTTGGTACTTTGTGTGTTTGTGAACACGAATTTAATGGAATATATCATCGTCATTTTAGTCATACTCCATTTACTTCACAGTTGTAAACGAACTTGTTTGTGGAATCGCAATATGTACTTACATAGAATGTTCCTGAATAACTGATATAATATCTGAGAGGGAAGAAAGCTTCATCAAAATCCGGAAAATTTGTGTCATACATTCACAATAACGTTCACATTACTCTGAATGTGTAAATACTTCCTAATTTAGTCTAAATAATACAGTAAATCTAGGCAATCTTGGTTATGTAGACACAATTTCTGCATAGTATGATATGTGAGTCTCATTCTCTTTACCACAATAACAATTCTTATTCAAATTTGTTCGAAACATGTTGCTGAAATGTTTTTTCTATAAAAAAATGAATTAATTTTAGACCCGGAGAGATTGTAATGACCCGGCGGGCTTGTGCATGAGAAACTGTATTTGTCATAAGTTGTAACCACAAATTGCTTCATAAAGCATAGTTCTGAGCTCTTTGATACTCTTCCTTTGCTCTCAGATGTTGAAAGAGAAAGGAGAAGGATGGGATAGAAGAATCAGAGTTATGGTGTGTGGGAGGCTGGGGAGGATATGAAAAGATGAAGGGGTATTCTTGGCATATAATGTGATTATTAAAATCAATCAAAATTTAATTGAATAAGCTATGAATAGGGTGAGATTTTTCTGTGCATTTTTTCTCCATTAAAATTCCCAGCTACACACACACACACACACACACAAAGGGGTAGAGAGAGAGGGACATGTGGGATGTGCACAGATTGTGCAGATGTAATTTTTAAGTAGATCTTCTCTTACATTCCTCCTCGTGTCTTGTATACTCCATGTTCCTTTTTCTTCCTTTTCAAAAAAATCTACATATTAGATTGTTCCTTGACTTGGGTCAGGTAGAAGTCGTATTACACACGGCGGATTACGTGTCACTCCGTGCTTTGAATTTCATTATACTGAAAATTCTCCTCTTCCCCTCCTCCTCCTTTCGTCCATCCAATTTTGGGAGGAAGCCAATGGAATTTTGGTCCAAGGAACAAGGAAGAGAGTAAAATGCAAAAGCAATATGGTTTATTAAGGGACGAGTTTATAAATTCAAATTGAATTCAATTTACTTAAATAAATGAGCCTGGAACAACACAGTCTTCCACTCCAGGTATAACTATATAGCCCAAGAATAGATCGTGAGGTGTACGGATAACTTGGGAAGGGAGAGGGAGAGATAATAATGTGATGATGATATTACTCTCTAAGGCTGGTGTCTTGTTCTCATCCAGGATTATTGTGGCTACAAAATTAAATGGGATAGTTCCCATTTAATTGTTTGATATGTAATGTTGTTTCCTCATTTTCATTTTCCCTCTCCTTTAAATGGAGTTTTGGAGTGTAAAAATAGTAAAAAACAATGCTTTGAATTGTAGTATACTTAACCTTTCACACCATGATAATACAATATAGTAAATTGAATCTTCGTCACCTTTTTTCCAAGTAAATGCTCTTCTTCACACAATGCTCACATTTGGTCCAAATAATTTGGTTTATTTATTTATTTTTAAAAAGTTAACTTGCAACTTCAGCAAAAATCCATGGAATTCATGGAAGTAAAAGAAAACGAGAAATAGTGAAAAGTAGAGAAAAAGAGGATATCCCATGGTGAATACCTCGTAGTGCAGATATTAGATATGCATACAATATTTTCTATGTATTTTGATAATTTTCTTTGGAGGACAATTTGTCCCAAGTGAAAAGTTAACAAAGTGATCAAAAGTGAAGATAGTTTATGTGCCACTAAAACTAGTTGCTTATTAGAGAGAGAGAGAGAGAGAGAGAAAGATGGGGAGTATTTTTGGAGGAGAAGAGTTGCTATTACTTTCCTTCATCTTCATCTTTCAACCTTACAGTCTCTCCAGTTACAGTGCAACAGAGTCAAAGGAAAGCGGAGGAGGGGAAAGGGGGAAGGAAGGAACTACTGGAGGCGGCGTAATAAATTTTGAGAAAAAAAATTTATTTAACTTTTACTCAAATTTGCCCTGGTTTTGACATGGTGCCACAACGAATACACAGACACACACATGGTGGCTGTATGTGTGTATAAAGGTTGATGATTTCCCCGGGAGAAAGTGACGAAAAAAACATGCAACCACACACACACACACTCACACTCAGTAGTTTTCTTTGACTGCCTTTCCCCTGAATCCAGGCTGAAGGCAAATAGAGGACACATTATTAAGTTTTTCCACGTAAAATAAAATTGCGAGTTACGACTCGAACGATCAACTTGGACAGAAACAAATTGAGGAGGAGGGGGCAGCAAAATGACTCATCTCCAATTTCCATTCAAGTAGAAAAAGTCCACACACTCTCTCTCACACACGTGTATTTATACGTGTGTGTGTATTCTTATAGAGACAACTCCATTTTATTTCCCAAGAAAGTCATAAGGCAATGCAGGGGCTAACCAAAAGACTGTGGGACATTTGAGTGAGTGAGTGTGTGACAATGCCTGTGTTACAATTAGGACATTTTGTGCAGAGGAATCATTTTGCTCTTCTTTTTGTGTGTACCACATCCATCATCCAAATAGCAAATTGTGTGTGTGTGTGTGTATGTCTGATGCCGCAGGGGAGATTTGCATTTTACTTTCAGGCGGAGGAGACGGAGATGAGATAAAGGGGCCTGTGGAGTTCAGCTTCAAACCCTTTGAATTTAAACGACTGCTGCTGTGCGCTGAACTCTCTTTCATTCATTGCTAGGCAATGTGGAGTCACCCAGAAATATTCCTATTTACACAAAAACACAGAGACCCACATCAACGGAAATCGTGTCACAGAGGATGAGAGAATGGAAAGAGAAATGAAAAGGATTTCGGGTTTTATTTTTCAACAATTTAGCATTTGAGAGACACACATCACTCCACCCAATACACACACACACACACACACACACACACGCACACACCCAAACCCATCACATTGACACTTTGCAATTCGTTTCTTTAGCTTCATCGACCTTCTCATCTCCTTTTTATTTTGTTCTATCCCCGCACAATTCTTTCTACCTCATTTTAAATCTAGAAATCGATTTCCAGCCCCGCACACACAGATGGGACCTTCCACAAAATCAACATTTTAATTAATATTTTTTTTGTGGGGAAAGGAGAAAGTTATCAGATTTTCTTTCTCAAGGCGTATCCAAGAAAATGAGAAATACAATGTAAGTAGTAGCGATGGGTAGTTGCGTGTGAAATGGAGATTACTATTTATTTTTTTTACATTGTTCATGTCGATAGAAACATGGGGAAGAGGAGGAGGAGGTGAAAGCAGCTGGATATAATACAGCCACATTGTACATGTCCAATATAAAAATGTGCAGTGCCTGGAAGGAATGGTGCTTAAAAGTCAATATGTATTGGGGGTGACAGGTTGGGCGTCGTTTTGAAAAGCGGGTGTGTAGTGTGTGAAATGTACATTACTACAGAGAGAGAGACAGAGAGGTAGAGGGAAGAAACCTTCCTGGCTGCTGAGAAGCTATAAAAAAAAGTCAGTCAGGTGTCAGTTGTGAAATTTCAGGTTTCTCCTTCTCCTTCCCCTCCTCCCCTTTCTTACTTGTTCTTGTCGGTGTCTGAGAGTGTGGTAGAAAATTCAATGGAGGAAATTTATGACAGGGAATCAAGACAGTCGTGTCATTTCTCTACGTATAGTACAATGCACACAGAGTACACGTACAGATTGACAGTGGCAGTGTGTGTATCTTGGGGAAAAAAGAGAAAGGACAGGAAAATGGGGGAGAAAGCATATAATATAATGGTGGACATCTTCTCGGTCCCTGCTTTCAAAAAAAGTTGTCTAGAGGAGAGAGAGAGAGAGAGAGGAAAACAGGAAGTTTCAACTAATGCATACATTTCTAGCATATTTAACGATTTAAGCACTGAACAAGGTTTTTTAGCTCTCTCTCCATTTTCTCCTGATATACACATAAAGTTGTAAGTGAGTGTCTGTGTAAACGGTGAGTAACCAATGTGGTTCAAGGGGGGCGGGGGGTTGAGCCCATATAAGTATATGTATACACACACAGGAAGAGAAAAGAAGTGAAGAAAATTTTCACTGGACGCTTTTATCTATATTTTCTCTATGTGAACTCCCGTCTTTCTTGTATCAACAAAAAAAACTAGCTTTCTCCCCTTTCTCTCTCTCTCTCGCTTTCTATTTCTATGAAAAGACAAAAAAGTTTGGGTTGGGGCGGAAAGGAGGGAAAATAGTTGAACTTGTACAGTCCCACAAACACACTCTGACTCTATTCCTTGAAACTTTTCCCTTTATTCTTTCTCCCCTCTCCTTCTCTCTCTCCCTTACTTTGTACTTTCTCGAAATTTTGCACAGTGTAGATTTACTCCCACTCAGTTACACAGTACAGTACACTTTACATTCCTGCTCCTCCCCTCCACTTTACAAGTCTGGCAGAGGCTAGTGAAGTGGTTTAGAAGAGGGAAAGAAGGAGGGAAAAGAATCAAAATCACTCTTTTTTATTTCACCTTTTCCTCCTTTCCAGTCCAGTTCAGTCCTGTCCCGTTAACTTAAACTTAATGATCTAGAATATAGGTATGAGAGGAGGGACTTGGGTTATAGGACAGAAGAAGTTATAGGCAGATTTTGTTTGTAGGTGGGGAGGTAAGTCACACTGTAAAACTTTGTTCAATGTCCGTTCACCGGACTTAGCTAACAATCCCAGAGAGAAGGAGGAAAGGGAGTCAACAATCCGGAATTCATTATGAATACAAGCTGTAGATCTCGCAAAGAGAAAAAAATACAGCCTGCTGGGAAAACCAATATAATATTTACATACAAAAATGCACACTCAGAAATATGGAGTCAGACTTTGGTGAAAGGTCGGAGGAAAGCGAGTCAGTGAAAAGAAAAGGAGACGCCAGGAGGAAAGTAGAGAACTCTCAGGATATCAGGAGTGGGCTAAAGAGGAGTAGGATGGGAGGAAAGATGGAAATGGGAGAAAAGGACAAACCGTTCTATTTACATAAATACACTCGTTTATGAAAAGTAGAATTTTTTTTGCTCATCCCCGTCCATACCGTATTGTACACCTTTGGAAAATATGGCGTACAATGAATGTGTGACATTTTGAGTTTGACCTCCCGTTGACCTACAGACAATATGAATAGAAATAAATCTTGGCAGTATGCTTTTAGTTTTTGGCGATGTAAATTGTGAAGTACTTGGACTCAGATTTTTTGTATAAGATTTTATTCCATTGTTATTATTATTTCAAGTTTTCTGTATCCGGGCAGAAAATTATTTTCTAAAGAAAGATTTCTGTCCGAGCTATTGAACAAAGTTGTACGGTAAAATACGACTTGGAAAGATATAAGGGTAGGACAGCAAATATTTTAATATAATATATGTATATTTGCTTCTTATGTCTCCCGTCCCATCGCATCCCAACGACTTATACACGAATGTGTGTGTGTGTGTACTGTGTGTGTGTACAAATTGAATGTTAGGGAAAGTGCCTTCTTTTTGCTTACTCTGTGTGTGTGTGTGCCTACAAAGGAACCTCCAAGTTACCAAATACATAGGAAGAGCCGGGAACGGAAGCTGGCAAATAGAATGGACTTTTGAAAAGTACTTTCCCCCGTTCTCCTCTGAACCAGGAGTCGAATACGTAATAATAGAATGGAAGTAGAGAGGAGGAAGGAGGCACAAAGAAGGAAAAAGCACAAAAAATGGAGCATGACATGGGAATAGAGTGATATAACCATTGTCACACATACATTCAGATTTCTGTGGAAGATGTGGCCTAGAGACGAGATAGAGAGAGAGAGAGAGAGAGAGAGAAAGTAACAAATGATGAATGGATAAAAAAAGTGAAAGTAATCCTCCTCCTCCTTCTCCAGTCCCTCACCGCATGTGCATTTATTTTTATCTCTGTATTTTGGAAAGGAATTTCTTTCCTACCTCCCTCCCTCCCCGCTTTCTCTCTTTCTCTCTCTTCAGCCTTGTCGAGGTTCTGTATGTGTGTCTATGTGTATGTAAATAAATATGTCTGGGCATTTCCTACCTTTTTTTGTCTGCCGTCCTTTTTCACTTTGAGATTCGTACATATTTGTGCCCACAAATTAAATTATGAAGAGCTCTGGATTCCTTGACACGACGTGAATACATGGTCTGTCGGTTTCAGCCGTCTGTCCAATCATGTCAAAGAAATGAGCAATGTTTGTTTTTTAAAGAGAGCGGAGGGAATGACAGGATCCTCAACGTGTTCATGAAGCTATGGTACACAGAGCAGAGAGAGAGAAAGTAGAGAAAGTCAGTCTTCAAGTGGATCCTTTACAGAAGGAAAAACAGCGACAGCTGTTACTGTCTGAAAGATAAATCTTTGTAATATGATAAGCGGAGACATGGCGAAGGAATGGTGTGTGTGTGTTGAGTGTGCAAAATCTTCAGCTTGCAGTGTAAATGCAATAATGTTCCATTTGGATAGAGATCAATTATCCTTTCACCTGCGGCACCCCTCCCCCCTTTCTCTTTCTCTCTCTCTCTGCCTAGCTAAAGGGATGAATACAGATACAGACTGTATAGTGGGATAAAAAGGATGCTGACGACGACTCATCCTTAAGATACAGTTCATCTTAAAGCACTTTACTCCCCTTGGAGGTGGTTCCCTTGATGGGTATAAGAGGATTTAAGAGAAAGAGGACAGAGGGGAAAACTTCCCGGGGTAAATAAAGATAAATGGGGACATTAGGATGAAAATTAAAAGTGAGGTTCATTTTCTTTCATGATCTCGTTTCTTTTAACGACTCTGTCATTCTATCCCTTTACACTTCACCCACTTCACACCCACACACACACACACTCTCTACTATAAATGAGTGAAGAGAGAGATAGAGAGTTTGCGTGATTTTTGCTCATATTTGTACTTTCTCTCTCAAAAAACGAGAAAGACAGAGAAATGAAACTATGATTGCCAGTCTTCATTTTAGATAAAGATTTTACTTTAATTTGTGAAGAAGAAAAGATTTTTCGAAAGGATTGAATATGTCGTATGAAATTAGTTTAACGTTATTTAATAAGATGGTTTGAAATGTACGAGGTTTGTGGAGAGTGAAAGCAAGAGGAAGGCTGTGAATGTAGGTTGAGGGGAGAAAGTTTAAGTGTGCTTGGATAAATTCAAAAGGAGTGAGAGGGCAGGAGAAGAAACTCCGAATTTTAGGAAAAAGTTGAGAAAATATCAGAGAATGAGAGTGACAGGACAGTGATGAAATGTTGTGTGATTGAGATTAAAAGTGAAAGTGGAAAAAATCGATTAATGTTTTTTTGATAGCAATAACATTCTCCTACTTTACCTAAAGGAAAAAATTTTCCTCTCAACATCTGCCAGAGCTTACACTTGACCTCACTTGACGATTTCAGTTGATGTGAAATATTTTTTCCTCTTCTATAACAAACTTATTTTTAGATGTCTCACCCTTCGCTCCGGAATTTTTGAAACTTTTCTTTCTCTTGGTTTTCTGTACGACGGTTTTGTGGCCATAAAATTATTACCCTACAAAATGTAAAAAGATGTAGGAACAACAGGGGTAAGTGTGGATTCGGAGGAAGTGTGGTCGGGGTCATATTAAAGGTCACAGGTAGCAAAATTTAAAAATAACGTCAATGAAGGTTGTTCATAATCATATTTTCGCAATTGTGACGAGCATTGGTAAAATTCCGACTAGCATGTCGCACACGAGGACGTCCACAATGGGGCATGTCCAAAGAAATGAAAACCGAAATTCGTACACACATCCATCAAATTTGTGTGTTGGACAGGAAGACAAATGTCTTAAAGTTTATGCCCAACTGGCATTGACAGTAGATGACTAGGAAGTAACTTGGAAGAGATAAGGACCAAACGTCATTTCATTTGGGCGCCAGGTCAGCGACCACACCTACCCCATCATTTTGTGGCAAAGGGGTAAGTGGCCAAAAGTGGGGGGTAACTGTGGACATGACATATATGATTGAAACCCCGATTTTTTCGGATTCTGAAAAGCGCCCGAAAATCTCTAGGCCATTACAAGATGATCACAGATAGCCGCATGGAAAACGGCCCACAGATACCTGAGATATTGAATTTTGAAAATTCTGATTCTGAAAGTTAATGGGGTTCATGTTTTTGCCAAAACAATCATTTTCAAATTACAAAATCTCCGTTATCTGTAGACCGTTTTTCATGCGGTTTTCAGTGACCATCTTGTAATGGCCTAGAGATTCTCGGATGCCTCTTTGGAATCCGTAAATACCCGGGATTCAGTTACCCGATTTTCGGATTCTTCGGTTTTTCGAAGCTTAGGCACCATGATCTCTAATTTCAAGGAGAGATGAAGTACTGGACCGTTCTCTAACAAGGACTTTCCGGAATTGTCGAAATTCAAACGTTTGCGCTTGTGAGAAGGAAGAAAATCTTATTCAAATTTCGATCGGGTCCTTTTCATTGTAATGCTTGGTAATATGATGGCTGTACAGTGGAAGTTGAGATTTTTGGACACATGTTAACAAAATATGTGGAGTCAGTTGCCACAATACCTATTTTCATAAATATAGAAGACTTGACTTATTTATTTTGAATGTCCACACTTCCCCGGTCTCCGTCCACACTTACCCCCTTTTTCGGGGAAAGTGTGGACGCTGACATCGATTGTTAGATTGGCCATTGTGATGAACAGATTGGTCATACTCTAACAATCTTTGGTGTATCTACTCAAAATTAACTATACTTTCATAATCCAAAATTTGAAGTGAATCGCTTTATAAATACGGGAGGTATGTTGTGTCAAAGTCTAATTATCAAAAATCCTGTCCACACTTACCCCTGTTGTCCCTATGTATTTACTTACTAGAGAAAGATTGATTACAAAACACTGCACTTCCGTTTCAAAGCGGAAGAGACGATGCTACTTGTGATCCCTCACGATAAAAAGTAATGATAGTGGCTTGTTTACTAATTAATTTAGGCGAACTGTTGGACCATCCTTAATTTAATCTACCCCTCGTCTAACCCACGCACCCAACGATGAACTTCTGTCTTCAAAAGCTCGTTAATTAATTTTGACGTTCATATCAAAGTAAAATTTCTCCCATTCTCTCTCTCTCTCTGTTGGGAGTGGGCAATAAAGGGACGTCATGGATTTTGGTTGGAGTGAGAAACTCAAACATCTTTTTCATCTCTTCCCTTCTCTCTCTGTACTGTAGTGTCCTGAAAAGGTTCATCAGTTTCTCTGAAGGATGAGAGAATGGTCGGCGGAGAAGTAAAAAAGGAAATACTTTATTGTAGCCTAGTCCATCACACAGTCACTCCTTCCCTTCCACACACGCACTCTCTGTACTTTGAGAAAGTTCAAACTTTTGAGAGAGAGAGAAAGTCATCCTCTTTGAGATGTTGAAAATTTATAATTTGACAGAATAAAGACAGCCAACAAGAAAAAGTGGAAACAAGAAGTGAATCTCAAACAGGGCACGTATTCAGTCACAGAGTTGAAGGATGGATGAGGCCTCCAGAGGGAAAGGAGGAATAGGGAAAAGAGAATGAGGATGACATGTGGAGGGGACTGATGAAATGATTATGGAACATAATACGGGGTTAGGTGAAGGAAGGTAATACAACGGAAGAGGAGATGACAACAAGACCAACTTTCCTCCTGTACAAAACCTTTCTATTTAGAGAGAGAGAGGGAGAGGGAAAGAGAGACATGGACAAAATTGTGAGGAAAGGGAAATGTAAAGTGCACACGCCCACCCCCACCACAAACACATTTCTCAAAATTCATTTTTTGTGGATAATGCACAGTGTGCTGTTATACAGGCCGCCGGATAAACACGGACACCCCATATTATTGTACAGTCCACGGTGAAAGGAGTGGAGAGATGACATACTCATGGAAGCACAAAAGAGAAATCAATAGTTTGGTCTAGGAGGATTTATATATACTTATTTTGTATGTATATATCATCTTATTGAATTTACTCATCTCTCATCCTCTCAAAGTATAGATGCTGTACATATACATTCTATAGGTATACAAATACACCAATCCCTTGACATGTTCTTATATGAACAAAACTAAAAGCTAAAGCCGACGTCTTGTCAGATTTCTTTGTAAAGTCACCGCAACTCAATTCTCCATTAACATTATGTTTCAAAATTTTTTTGGAGGTCTAATGGAAAAGCATTTCAATTGAATTGTTAAATATATTTTGGTAAGGATGAAAAGGGGATAAGCGATATCTTCTTGGTTCAAACACTCTCTGTACTGTTATACGTCTTTGAAGAAAATTGTTTACTTACAAAATTGAAATTTAACCAGCAGGAGCTACACACGTTATTATTTTTTTGTCGATTAAAGACTCTTAGAAAATCAATCATGAATAAGAATTACGGTATCAATTTTAATTTCAAAGACAAATATAGTTATAAATGAACTTTATATTTTTTTCCACACCTTTTTCCAAATTCGGACTGCAATTCCACTGGGCGTCGCATTTTGTAAATAAAAATCTGTGGCATTTTAAAGTCAACGAGTTCTCCTGAGGGAAACGCACTGTTTTCTGTAAGAGCAAGTATTTTTCTAAAAAAAACCCCTGGGTATCATATTTACACGCTACAATAGAGTCGAATTGAATCTGGACAATTTAATTTACTTGAATGCTAAGAATAGAAAAAGAATTTCTTTTTACAAAAGTCACAATTGAAGCTTGGAAAACATATTGAACATCCCAATAGGTTTTTATTTTTGAGCACAGTACAGTAGCCTTGCCCTTCAAGATGGTGACTGCTAATCCATCTTATGGAGAAAGCATGATCGTAAACGAGTATCGAGGGACATGTCTAGTCAGCAAATACAAATCATTTCATGGTCAAGGAGAGAAGGACACAGCACAGATCTTTAAGTAAAGAAGAAAAGATTAATTTTCCTACAGTTTCTTTTTTTTGTTTCTTCCACACAGAGACTTTTGATTGCTCGTGGCCACTCGGAGAGAGAGAAAGGAAAGGAAGGAAGGGGTTGAAAGGAGAAAATAACTGAAGACGACACATCTGCATTGGACCAAGACACACAAACCTCGGAATAGAACAACAACAAACAGGGGAGAGTAAATTGGGTGACGTTCTCCTCCTCTGTGATTTATTATATTTCTTCCCTTCTCCTCTTTCTGAAGACGGGAAAGAGGAGAAAAGAAAAAGAAAAGCGGAGAGAAAACAGACACACAAATACCCATCTACTCCTCCACGAGTCAACTCAAGTGTAGCTTTGTGGCTGAATATGGAGGAAAACCTGATGACGATGTGATATCTCGGTAACTCGAAAGAAAAGAGAAAGAAGAGAAAGTGAGGAAGAAAAGGAAATTATGACCTTGTTCACACAACCCCCCTCCAACAAGATCCAGTGTGTGATATAAAGCAGACAAAGGAGACCCAGAAAGAGTGTGTGTGTGTGTGAAAAAGAGAGGGGAGGGAGGTGGGGATATTATGGAAGAGGATGGAATACTACAAGAGAATATAATGTACAAAAGACTTTGTGCGGTCACAACTGTGTGCAATGTGGACGATTTGAGTCAGTTGATCAACTCATATTAGAATGTGTGTGGAGGGTAAAGGTCAATTGAGTCCCACAAGATAAATTGATCTTCAAAAAAGATTAACCATAAGGTTCAGTCCAAGCGGAGGAATTTCTTTTTACTTTCTACTTTGTGTGGCGGCGAGACAGGGAAAGAGTGTCACTTTTATATTACACGTGATAACCTCCCACACATTCCCCAGTGACACCGGAATTCTTTGTGTGTGTGTGCCTGTGGAGGGATCGACAGTGTGTGCTGATCATCTCAAAATACACACAAAATACCCAAGTCTCAACTTTGCGTTTTTCTCTGCTTGTGTAGACAGTGAAATTAACAAGAAGCGGTTTTTTTCGGGGGGGGGGGGAGCTTTTCTAGTTAAGTGTCTTTTGTCTGATTGGACTTTTGTCAAAGTAACTCTGAGGAATTTGAAGAGAGAGAGACGTCGGGACAAGGAAAATTAATGCTAAGCTGACATGGTGGTGGTGGTGGACAGGATATAATAACTGTATTTTATTCGGTTGTGTCTGTGTGTAGACACAAAGGATAAATAGGGTCGTGGGTGGTGACTGTGTAATTTACTTTTTCTTTTGTAATTGAATAAGAAAAGAAAAGGAGAGGAGGATGGGGTCAGGGGAGGAGGAGAATAATTTAATGAACAGTGGCCACCTGAGTAGTATTTCTCCTAATGAGACCTTGACGGCAACCACAATAATGGGAGAGATTGTGGGTCAGGCCAATAATGGGACAGGACGAAATGAAAATTTAGCAAATGTTGAAATTGCTGTTCTGTCCGTCATCCTCGTGATTGCTGTGGTGGGGAATGGAGTCATGCTCCTTGCCCTTCGTCGTCAACTCCAGTACCGTCCAATGTCCCGGATGTATTTTTTCATGCTGAATCTCAGTATTGCAGACCTACTCGTTGCTTTTGGAAATATTTTGCCACAGCTGGCCTGGGACATCACATTCCGATTCCGAGGACCAGACATCCTCTGTCGGGTCGTCAAATTCCTCCAGGTAATTTTATTTTCCTTCAGCTATTTTATTTCAATTACCGTTCTCTCGAGACTTGTCATTATTTTTAAATAGAAAAATTTGTAAATTTTTTGCAATCTTAAATTTCCTCGTTGGGATTTCCGAGTTTTCAGTGAGTATGACGTCAAAGGAGAAAGGGATACGAAGAGAAAGTTCAAAATTAAACTGGGGATGTAAACAATGTGTATTTTTCTTGTAGGTATTCGTCCTCTATTTGTCAACATATGTTTTGACATGTATGGCTATCGATCGGTACCTCGTCGTGTGTCATCATTCCTTCTCCAGAAATCACTATGGAGGACTAAAGGGACCCAAAATTCTCGTCATTACATCCTGGGTCATCTCATTTATTTTTGCCAGCCCACAAGCTTTCATATTTACGCTACAACAAGTTCCGGTAAGCCTAAGCCTATTGATTTCATATCCCTCTTCCATGTTTAGTCTTACCTCTTTCCTATCTTCCTCCTCCTCAGCCCCAGCACCAGCAGCAACCGTCTCTCAAAGTTTCTTCATCCCTGTCACTTTTATTAACATTTCACGGAGCTCCAGATCTTCCCCTCTTTTTTCTCTCTTTGTGGGTGGGTAATCTGCAATATACAAGTTTTTGTTTTTTTCGGGAATAATACAACCTCCACATATTGTACATGTTCCGTCGTCCTTGTTGCTCTTGGGATATTCGATCGGGAAACTTTTTTTTGCTTTTGTGTGTGTTGTTTTTTTGTTGGACAGAATAAAGCATATATATTTCATATCTGTAGTCGGCTCGTCTTACAGCCCAAGACTAATACTTGTGAGTTGTTCGAGCAAATGATGCAAGTAACAAGAGCCACTTGACTGGCTGGAGAGAGAGAGAGATGGAGAAAAAAGGGTGGATTGAAACAACTGGTACTCATAGTTCATAGTCTATTGCACTTGAGAAAGAGAAGGGGGGCAATTTTGTTGGGTTTTTAAATTGAAAAAATGACAAGCAGTTTTCATTTATTACGACGCACTTTTATTGTTGTTCATATTTATCCATGAAGGGATTTTCGTACACAATTCTGAATTTTTATACAGAGGGAAAAAAGATTAATCGAGTCTATCACCTTCCACAACCTCGTACTTGTCTTTGAGAGACAGAGGGTTTAATTCCATATTTCCTGTACAAATACAATACACTGGATTATGAAGAGTGACGTTCCATATGGAGTGCCTAGTTTTAAATCTGAATGTGCAAGTCAATGAGATTTTATGTGTGTCCCCTGTGTATGTATACTTTCTCTGTATACCATCCTTCACAACAAAGCAAAGAAAGAAGAAAGGCTATCTCCCCCAAGAAACTGTACAAATATATATATATTCTCATTTTTTCTCTTAATTTCTCTCATTCTCCGTCTCTTATTCTCCCCTCTCTCTCCCTGTTCCTCTCAATCCTGACTGCTTTCTCTATTTAAAATGAAAGTACTTCTTTTTTCAAGAGTCACCCTCTCGCTGGCCTCTTGAGATCTTAATCTGGACTCTGAAAATTTGAAATTCAAATGTCTGGGAAAACTCATCGAAAACTTTATTTCTCTTTGTGTGTGTGTTTGAAGACACTCTTACTGTCACTATGGCTGTAAAAAATTTAAGGTCTAAGTATAGAAAGGAAGGGAGAAGGAAGAAAGGGACAAAGTTAGTGGAGTCACTTTCATTTCAAAGTTTTAATGAAGCCTCATGTCATTTTCCATTTTCACATCTACACCGGTAGAAGCGAAAAGTACACTTCTTCACATGGAAATTTCCAAGGTTTCCGGACTCCACACACACACACATCCAGACACAAAGAAGGGGGACAAAAAAAATTTGTTGACAGTTGAAATCCGAGGATGAGAAACCTATTTTAAAAATATTTGATTTAAAAGTCGTCCTCGTACATCCTCCTCCTAATTGACATGCATATTTGTACGCACAAAACAAACAGAGACGCATTTTCGCTGTGTTTGTGTACAGTTCCTTTGTTCACAGCTATTGTTTGTCATGTATTTTTGTCCTCATCAGTGGCGAGCAGTCTGGTGATTTAGACGACCGGAATTTTGTTCGAGTGATGAAAAAAAAACATGGTATTAATTCTCGGAAAATCCACACGAAATTCGAGAGAGAGAGATGAAGAAAGGGAGAGGAAATTGGAGTAGGATGATGATGATGATAATAACAAAAAGGGAAAAAATGTGACTACGCGTGTTGAAATTCAAGTTAAAAGTCCACCTCGGAACCATTAGCTCGTCGTCATATGCTTGAAAAATGTTTTCACTCTCCTCGGCGCGTAGAAATTCAACACTTTCACCCGTTTATGGAGATGACAAACAATTTTTCCTTTTCTCTTTTCCGCTCTCCTCACTTTCTCTCTCTCCGCTCTCCGCATATACATACACACACACAGACACACATTAATGCTTTATTCTCTTTCATTTGCATATGTTACTCGACGAGGAGAGAAATGTGTTCCGAGTAATTTCCTTTCTTTTCCTGCATTTGCAGAGAAATTTTGGATGGTGGATAGAAAAACCGGATGAAAATCTTTGCCAATTCCTTTTTTGTGGGTAACATACAAAGCACCCACATTCACATCTTTTCAACTTGTTCCTGGAACAGGGGAAGCATGGTACATTGTGTGTGCCCAAGTACCTAATAGTAGTTGTAGCATAGTAGTATAGGGAGAAGAAGAGGAGGTAAGTAGGAACATGTTGAGTAGAAAAGAAAACGTGTTCAAAGTTTTATTCTTCCATTCTCGAATGAGAGAATGAAAGAATGAGAGTTGTGAATTGGAGGGAGATGGAAATGTAGGCACATGTTTCTCCTTTCTCCTAGTTTAATCTTGTTATTGTTGTTATTTAGCTCAAAATGTTACATTGTATGGATAATAATGTACATTGTGACGATTGAGTCCGGACGGATTAGTAATCCGACAACGTGTGTGCCCTCCGAACTTTTACGTGATTAATTAATCAGGCCTTTCCGAAATGAGTCAGAGAGAGAGAGAAAGGAAGATGAGTATAATGGGAGAGTGAGGGGATACAATCAGTGAGGATAAATACAATGACTTTTACATGACGAATGAAGGAGAAAATATTGTTTTCTTTTTCAAAACTCGTCCTCATCTCAACTTTCACCTAGTGAGAGAGAAAACTTTCACGGAATGTCTGTTGCCAATAGAGCAAGGAGGAATTATTATTCGTATTGATAAACTATCAAAATGAAGGACAATGAATAAATGCAAGTCAAAGTTTTAAAACACCACAACCTTTAATGTATCACGCCTGTCAATTTTGAGGACAAAGAAACTGGAAATTATTTGTTGTAATATACAACAACTTTCTTTGAGAACTGCTATTTGTTTATCACTCCAAAAACATTTTGATTGAAACAGAACGGAAATGGAGGGACCATTGAGGTACATGACTTCAAGACGATATATGTAGTATAACGGAGACTCATTGGAGAGAAAGAGATACTTTCATTAGTTGATGTCTTCATTTAATCCTATTACTCACTTTCTTTCTTTGATTTCCTTTCAAACTTTCTCCTTCTCTCTCTTTCCTCATCTCCGTACCGTATAACTTCAAATAGAACCTTGGGTAACATAATTATTTTAATATTTGGGTTACGAGTTCATCAATAATTTTATCTTTGAAATGGCAATCAAGTAAAGGTATAAACTTTGATATCCAATTAGACACTTGATTTAACCAACGCCCACCTCAACGTCTAAATGACAGGTTGTGGGGAAGGAGTGGGGAGCTCAATTATACCAAATACGATGCGTGGGTGTTTTAAAACCTTGGAGTTTGACTATTTCAATTTCACACTTTCACTCTAGACACTCTTTCGACTCGACAGTTTTCCAAAACCGCAAACTCTCCAAGTCACGATTACAATTTTGACATGTATATCTAATACGTATATATGAAATACATATGTATTAGATAGGAAATGTATACACAGTGGCGGTCCTGAGTAATTCACGGAAATTGAGATGATTTGCATAAAATCTTCCCACTTTCTCCCATCCCTTTCTCCCCCTACTCTCTCTTTCATTCTCAAAACTCAAATTGATTGATTTTGTATTCAGTGCACATACTATGAAAATTTTCATCTTTCCCTTTCTCCAAATTCCCAAAATACTTTTATTTTATGATAGTTTGGCCAACTTTAGTACTTTCAACATTCCTTCCCTCCGCTCTTGAAAAAACTTTGACTTATCTCAGCTCAGATTGTAGGAGGGAAAGTATCATGGGCAAGATGAAAAATGAAATATACATATGGTGTGTGTGACGGGTGTGTGTGTGTGGGTGGATATTAATATATGTACAGTGAAGAGTGTGAATTTTCAGTTATAGATCTCCAGTTCATATATGCAGGGGAAAAAGAGTTATTGAATTCGTAGTGTTAAGAAGGGACTCTTCCTTCCTCCTCCTCCTCAACTGCTCCCAGGTTGTGTATTTAAGGCATGAAATTAAATTTTGATAAAGCTACACCTACATCAAAATAGTCATATACAGGGTGGGCCAAAGTAAAGGACACAACTTTCATGTCGAATAACTTTTTTAATTTTTCGAATTATTCAACGAAATGTATATCCCTGTGTAGCCAAAGAGTTCGGAAATTGTTCTACTTTTGGTCCCATTCAAATCGGTTGAAGAGCTGACCTACAGCCCGGCCTGAAAAATGGTCAAATATCAAAATTTTTCTTCGGTTCTTGGACTGTCTGAGGTCGCCCCGGGCATATCCGGCGACGAAAATTGACGAGAAAGTTATCCCAAGATAGCCAATGCATGGTGGTCAAGGGACATAATGATATGGGCTATGATCTTGACGTGTGTCCAAATGGCAAGGTCAGAACCGCGGCAGGTCACATTGTTGAGAGTTGGAAAATCGTCCTCAAAATCTTTAACTTGTCTAAAACTCGTCATGTTCGTTTGTTGATATCTCTGGCATCCCTTTGAATTTGTTGATGAAATCAACAGCGTTAGTTTGGCAATGAGTTGGGGTGTCTGGAACGCCGGTTCAACTTTCGAAATTACCCGGGTTTCTAATACCCGGTTTTTGGGGTCTTCGGTTCTTCGGGGCTTTTCACGTGTTTGTGCAACCATGGTTGAAAACCAAAATTATGATCCTTCTTCTTCAATGCGCTTTT
>WJFB01001904.1:0-24566 GCA_009870185.1 Pygmarrhopalites habei
GGGGGGGATGCACGTGCTTTCCCCACATTTGTTCTCGTCTTATTATATACCTAGTCTTTGGGGGGAGTCATGAGGACGAATTACCAAGCGTGGGGTGTCTACACCATTGGATTGGATGGGGTCCACTTCAACTCAAAAATGTGTTGGTGAAGAGGGGGGAGTGCAGGGACTGGGACGAGCAATGAACAGAAGGAAAGTAGGCCATAAAAAAGAAGAAAGAGAAGGGAATGGGTGCGGGGAAAATAAGAAGAGAATTGTAGAAAAGGAAGGTTGAGGAAGGGAGAAGCAATGCTGAGCTAATGTGATGGAGGATCGAGTATATATTATATACGTGTGTGTGTGTGTGTGAGTGTGTTGGGTGGTTTTCCTTGGAGCTCCCTACACGGGTGGTGGGATTTTTCGGGATGACTCTGAAAAATCGGTTTGTGCACCCGATTCTGGAGCGCGGAAATTCTTTCCTGTTTTTCCAACTCTTCGTCTTTGTGAGTGTGTGTATGTGTGTGTATGTACGGGCAATACTTTACTCCCACTCTGCCGGCATTCCCGAGTATATGAGAGAAAGAGAAAGTGAGGACTCGACTGTTTATGTGTGTGTGGGTTGGGAAGAGAGGAATCTGTGTAGTTCGTCCTACTCTATCTGTAGTTTGTCGTAATCTAGGAGGCGCCAATATACTTTTTGTACATCATCAGCATTCCCCCTCTTTTTTTGTTCCTTGTTCCCTCCTCGTCAAGTTGATAGAGACTATGTGTATTTTGTCCCTTTGAAAATTTTATGAAACAATTTAAAAAGACATTTTTACTCAACTTGTCTTGTAGTAAACTGAAATTTTATACAGTTTTCTCTCCACAAAATGACTTCAGATTAAATTTTGTGAGTCTCCATTTCTGCATAATTTAGACTTCTACGTCCTTTCCCTTCCCTTTCTCTCTCTTTCTCTTTTTCTCTCTATGTACATTAAACAGAGAGGAAGCGGATGACTCTCTCTGTGTTTGTCCACGTTGAAAGTTGGGAGGAGGAAAAAAAAGTTTTGGGAAATTGCTTCATCCCTAAAAAAACTGGGAAAAGACTTTTTTTTGAATGGTTTCGGATATGGTGATGGAAGGGAAAGGAGAGAGAGAGAGTGGACTGTGTAATTGCGTGAGTGTTTGCAATTGTGTTGGTGAATTTTCATTGGGGTGTAAAGAGCAGAGTAACACCCCAGCAAAAAAAGACGGAAAAAGAGAATAGGAGGACGTAGAGGAACATCCCAACATTACAAAGTAGGGGACTGTATATCACATAGAAGGAAAGGGGTTTCCCTAGTACAGGGAAGAGAATGGAGACTCACTTAGGAGGAGAAAGGAGAAAGGACTTTCGCTTGTGAGCCACGTGCAGTGTGTGCAGTCAGAGATGCAGAGCCCAGAAAACGGTTTTAATTAACGGCTACGGTTT
Organism: Pygmarrhopalites habei; assembly: GCA_009870185.1. NCBI lineage: Eukaryota > Metazoa > Arthropoda > Collembola > Symphypleona > Arrhopalitidae > Pygmarrhopalites > Pygmarrhopalites habei. The sequence continues at coordinate 1,433 of WJFB01001904.1, forward strand.
TCCTTCTTGCGTGTCCCGAAAGTTAATGTGCACTTCTCGTCCTGTTTAAATTAAAACTTGGATTTTCTCTCTAATTTCCCCACATACACACACAACACTACTACTCTGTGTGTGTATAAACGTACACAGTGTGTGTGTGTGTCTGTTGTGTATGGGTATGGTTATGTGTTATTGCCATGACAGACTGCTCCCTACCGAAACACCCACACACAGGCACACACAGAGAAAGTGAGCCTCCCTCTTTATTGTACACTGAACGAGCACAAAGAGGGAGAATCTTACACATACCCATACTCACACCCAGCAGCATATTTACCCACATTTTATTTTCCATCTGTTGCTGGGTGGTAGATAGCTTGAATTTGGTGGCAAACACACACACACAAGAGAGAGGACTAATGGGTGGGTGCTGAGCTGAGATGCTGAGACCCCAAACTAATTTCCTTCGCCCCGCTCCCAATGCAAGTACACTGCACGAGAATGTATGTACGAGAGGGGGGACGTGAGGCGTTAGGAAAGTATGGGAGAAAAGGGGAAGGAGAGAAAGTGTGTGTAAAGAGAGGGAGAAAGTGGGTAGAGAGACATAAATTATTTTAATTCCGCTTCTTCTTTCTCTCTCGCCTTCTCTCCTCCCTATGGCCCCCCTACGGGGAAAGCCTAGGAAGGGTTTAATATTTATTTCAGTTTTCACTCAGTTATCATCATGGCTCTCTTTACTTTCAATCAATCATCACCAGGCCCGGGCGGCCCGCCATTCATCTCTTATTTCTATAGGCTTTATGTTACTTTAACATGGTAATCTGGGGGACTTTAGCATGGTAATTGCCATTACTTCTCTACTAGTGTCTGGGTGGGCGGTGAAGCATGCGAGCACACACACACAGAGGGGGAAAGAAGAGCAAGGGGGAAAGCAGTTGGAGAGGAAGTGGATGGGAGGAAGCATTTCTCATGTGTAGGGACAAGATAAAAGAGAACAAGACGAGAGAGAGACAGAGACGAGTTTCCCTGTGTTTGTGTGTGTTTGAGAGAGAGAAAAGTGTGTAACATGTTGTTGATGTTGTTGTTGTCCTTGTTCCTTCTCACAGTGCGTGCCCATTAAAGGACTAGGATTTCGGAGAGGGAGCTACCGATGTGAGTGCCAAGTGGGTTTTTATTTCCCCAATGTTTCGTCAACCCTCAAGTATTTCAACGGGACGGTCCTGGAGGAGGAGTACGAGAGGAAACTCATGGTGAGTCTTACATCATCCACATTTAGACATACACACTCTCACTCTCACTCTTACCCAATATAAACACGTCATATTCCACATTGTTCGAATGTATACATAAAACACCATGATATTGAAATACGAAGAAGCTATACTGATAAATTCTTCCCTTTTTTTCTATTCCACTCCCCTCATAAATATTACCTTCTTTTTTTCCTTGTGAGCGGGGAATGGGGAAAGGTTTGTAACACACTCAGTCACACACACACACTACCATTACCATTGTCATCTCACGACAGCGTCATCGGCTCCCTCCCTACCAGTAAAAGAATCTGCTCGGGTGAAAGTGGGATTGAAAGGGAAAGGAAAAAATTGTGGAAAACCTCTTAAGGAAATAGCAAAGAATGGTGAAAGCGTATGTGAGAGTGAAAGTGTGTGTGTATGTGTGTGTGTGGCTGCAAGCTGTGGCGGCGGCAGGGTGACTGTGTGGTGACTATATGGCACTGGCAAGCTGGTCCAGGACTTGTTGTCCTTGTCGACAGACTGTATGTATAGCTCATGTTTGTGTGTGCATGGTAAAAGAACAGTTCTAAAAAGTTTTTTTGTAAGATGCACCCACACACACACATACACTCACATAAGCTCTTCCAGCATTAGAGCTAGAGCTTCACAGCCAAAAAGCCAGTCCCAGTGTCCCAGTCCATATGCCAATGATGGTATGAAGAGGAAGAGAGAAGGAGTGGGGAAAACTCTCTCCTGCCTTCCCTCTCACTGTTGCTGATGCTGCTAGAGAGCTGAAGACTCTACTATACGTATTCTAGCTCAACTCATGAAAAAATAAGCAAATAATGAAAAAAAGAGAGAAAAGCTACTTTGATTCATCAGCTTGTTGTCATTCTACATTGAGAGGCTTTTCTCCTCTCCATCCTTCAACCGAGAAAAAGATGGAAGGAGATGGAAAAGTAAAAGAAGAAAAAAAAAGTCAAAGCAGCATTACCCCCTACTTCTTCTCCTCTCCCTCCTCCATTTCTTCCCCCCCCCCCCTCCATTCCTCCCCTCTTTTTTTCACTCGTCGTCTCCGCATTTTGTCGTTGTGGTGCGTCGACAAAAAGGCGGCTTTCAAATTAGTCGTGCCAATTTGTGAACAGTCCGCAGAAGCAAAGCGTTCCCACTGCCATTGAATTAGACCGTTACGGGAATCACGAGTCCATTACTTCAAGTTTTTTTTAATGCGCATCCACAACACCAACTTTCTCCTTCTTTCTCCCCCTGTTCCGTTTTTTCTTACTTTCCCTTCTCCTTCTCCTTTCTCTTTTTCATCCTCATATAAATGAGAGGAAATGTGAGGGAGGGGAGTTCATATAAAAATATTGTGTATACCTCTCTCCTTTCCTAACCTACAGGTGTATGTATACATGAAGGGTTTATTCCTACGCTCAATGTTATGGAGTAATAAAAAAACTTGACACTCCAAACTGCATTCTGTTGCACAGGCACACACACACACACACGGGAAAACCATGAACGCTTTAACTTGTGACTTACATTCTAGCTACACATGTTCCTCTTATCCCCTTTCCCCGTTTTTTCATTCTCTACCTCTTCTCTCTCTCTCCTCCTTTTTTCTCCTCTTCTTTTGTCTTGCTCTGAGACGCGACGAGACGACGAGAAAGAGAAATGAAATCATAAGGAATGATCTCTATTCTCCTCACTTTGTGACTTCTTATGATATTCTATGGGGAGGAGAGGAAGATGGAGAGAGAAAGGAGGAACACATACCATGGAGAGTAAAAGTGAAAGAGATAAGACTGTGAGGAGGACGAGGAGGGGGAGGAGAAAAAATACTGCATCAAATACGGCTCCATTTCTTCTCCATTCTACCCAAAGCTATTCATTAGAGAGTGAGAGAAAGAAAGTTTTACTTTCTCTTCTCTGTCCCTTTTCTCTCCACTTATGGGAGTCTCATATTCGGTGATGGTGTACAATGTAGTGCAATGCGGATAATTCTTTTCCTTTTTCATTTTTCTTCTCCTCGAGATTTCTTTCTCCTCCTCCTCCTCCTCATCTTCCAAACTACAACTCTACTCGTACTTTCAGTCCATTTCTTGGTGCTGGAGATTTCATTTTATTTTTATGAGAGTCAACTTGATTTAAGAGTGGAAATGAGTTGTTAATGGTTCGACTAAAAAATGTGTCTGTTTATCGTGTGTGGGTGACGTTGATGATGTTACAGAATGTGGTGTCCCTGTACGATGACGAGTCGGCTTTTGAGTGTCTCCGCTGTCCTGTCGGCTGTGATTCTTGTGAGGATGACCGTCCTTGTGTCGTCACCCTCAATTGGCTCATGCGGTCCGCCATCCTCATTCTCCAGAGTGTGAGTCCCTCCACCAATTTTATTATCACCACTACGTAGTATTATTTCCACTCTTATTATTAATAGCACGCTATGTCCTAGTCTAGTCAATCTTAGTGCGGATGGTCATGGGTTTCCTCATGGGACCATTTAAAAAACGTTCCCTATTTTATTTAATTAATTTTTTGACTTGAGAGTCTCCCTTCATTTGATGTGTGTGCTGGGATGTGTGTGGAAGGAAACATTTTATGCTGGTTTTCTAAAGCAAAAGTAAAACTATCCGTAGCATCCGCATTACATTTTACATGTTTCACTACAGATTTTAAATTAAAAATAACTTGGACTGGCCCAATTTTTCTCTTCAAATTGCTTTTAATTAATTTTATTTCACCATGTATAATGGTCACACAATAGAAGACATCCACTTCTAATTTGGAAGAGGTCATTCAGTTAATTAAAGCAACCAGGAACAAGGAATTGTACCCAATATATTGTACTTTACTTTATGAGGGTGAAAGTAGACACAAAGATCCCTGCACCATTGGAGAATACAAAAGTTTAAATGAGAAAGAGAGAAAGTTGGAAACTTTTACTTTTTTTAGGGAGGAGAAGAAAAATTGTGCGCTGATTTAACGTAACTGTGTTATATTACAATTTTAAAAATTAAAATATAAAACAATGTTTCACCTTCCAACTTTCTCCTTGATAAATTTTCATTGTGACCTTTACTACTTATTTTACAATATAATGAATCTCCTATTTGAGGAGATTAAAGTGGTGAAGAATAAGTTCAATTATATTTTATCTTTTGTTACACTTTGCCAAAAAAAATTTCCATACACACCCCATAGACACACACACGCGGAGCAAGGAAGTGTAGTGTGGATTGTTCATACATACAATACAAGTAAAGGATATTAGAATCTCAGCCAAAACTAATTTATAATACGAGCCCCACTTTCTCTTCTCTGTCTCTTACAGGCTATAATTGCCATGCTGCCTATTGTCGGCCTGTTCACTTGGAAGTATTCGGATGTCAAGGTAAAAAAACTCAAACTTTACTTTTCTACCTCCTCCTCCTCCTCGTCGTCTCCCTATCATATTTAACAGGGATTGTCAACTTTCAGTCAAAATTCTTTGCTTAGTTTAGCAATGTGCCTCACTTACGCTCTAACTGCCTGTGTGCAAATGGCGGCGGACGGTTCAGAGGGACCGAGAGAGAGAGTGTGTGGCTGGTTGGTGAATAATACCGTATGAAATGTAATCACGGATGGGAAAACTCGAACATGCACGAACATACTCTCTCTTCTCTCAAAACGGCTAATTTTTATTTGTCTTTTCACTTTAACTCCCTCTCTCTACCCTCGCCTTTCTCCTTCTCCCCCTTCTGCTCGTCTCCTACTTGGAAGGCTTTCAAGATATAAATGAGTTATACAACTCATAGCGCACATACTGCTCGCTTGGCTTGGCTCCACTTTCTCTCACTTTCTCTCTCCTTCTCTCTCCTCTTGTACAAACTCATGGTTTTGACTACAGGATAATCTTTCGATTGCCACTGCCACTACCATTCCCTCCCTCCTCCAAAAAGACTCTCTTCTCTCGTCATCCTACAATCCTCGTTGGTAGACCTTCGACTTTGACAGTAACATGACAAGCCGTCTGACAAAACTAGCTTCAGAAGACATGCAGCCAACCAAACCAAACCAAGCCCACACTAAATCCAGATAGAGAGAGCGAGAGGGAGAGAGAAAAAGAGCCACATAGGAAGAGAGTTGGAGCCAGCATCTGCATTTATTTCACCGGATACCAAATATTCACACAAAACCTCCTTTTCCATCCACCACCACGACTACCACCACCGCCAACTCTTACTCCTCCTCTCATCTGTCACCCGCACACAGTCTGACAGTCAGACACACCACCACCACATTCTGTGGCCGCTTTTTGAGAGACTACTGCCAACCAGCCACATACAATTTAAAGCCCCCACTCTCACTTTCTCTCCCTCTCACTTCCACATACTCCTCCTTTCTTTATCTTTTTCTCTTTCTCCACCACACTGTCCTAATTCAAATGCATTGATATGATGATGACCCTTGCCCTGATTTCCCATTTATCTCTCTCTCTATTCTCTCGTATTTTCTATTTAAAATTTTTCTACAATTGTTTTGTCTTATTTCTTACTTCTAGGTTGTTCGAGCTGCCAGTCCTGTTCTCCTCCGTTTCATTGTTCTTGGTGCTTTCTTCATTTACTGCACAGTAAGTCCCGTCTCTGTCATTTGTACTTTTAAAAAGTTGACACGGCCTCTTCACGAATTGTCTTGTGTAAATCTACATATTTCATTAAAATGACAAACGACACGAATCTTTTTTTTAAAGAACAAAAACGTTTTTTCTCTATTTATATTAATTCGAATTTATATTTAACGTGCCTCAATTTCTTTTATTTCACTTGGGTGCAATAAACGTTTCCTATTTCATAAAGGATACGCCGTTCAATTGAAAAAAACTGAAGGAAACAATCTCCGCAAGACAGTATATAATATTTATGATTAGTTTTCCCAGCCTTGTACTTCATATGGTCAGTGACTTTTGAACCTTTCAAATGATGATAAATGTGTGGCAATTTATAGTAACTCACCATAGATATAAATATTGAACACGTCCCTGTGGGTTTGTCCAGGATAATATGAAAGGACTGGGTTAATGTGTATGTAACAACACGTACAAATCCACTCGGTGACTATCTCCATTGTGCATCGTCACGTGTGCTGGACGAGGAGTAAAGAGGAAATGTCATGGAAGATTGTGTATTAGAGAGAGAGAGAGAGAGGGAATTGTGTGTGTGTGTAATTTAGAGAGAGAGAGGATGGAAAAGAACTGCTGGTGAATATTTTATTTGCTTACAGATCCTAGTTATGTACCCGAGTCCAAGTCTCATAACTTGCACTCTCCGAGTCTGGTTGAGAGAAATTGGGTTTTCCCTGGCCTATGGCGCTCTAATGCTGAAAACGTGGAGGTGAGACGTTCATCCTTTTCCACTTCCTTCATGATGTTCCATATGGGTGTGGGGTGTGGGTGTGAGAGGAAAGGGTGGGTGTGTGTGTGGCGGCGTTTCATGGCTCATCATGGGATTTTGATTCATTTTTTATTTGCTCCCATTTCCCCCCTCGTTCCCTTCTCATCCTCCCTCCCTCCACAGACAGTCTTGGATGTAGAGAAAGAGAGAGAAAGAGTCGGCTGTGGAGAACACCACCAACGAAATTTTCTTTCTCTAACCTCCTCATCCTCCTTCTCAGAATTGAAATTACGAGCTGCTACACTATCACTTACATGCGTCCTCAGGTCCCTTCTCCTCTAAGCACACATGACCGTATCCTCGTGTATTATATAAAATCCACTAAATTTTTTCCTTATTTTCCCCCTCATCTATCCCACGAGCTCTGTCTCTTCCCCTTTATCCACCACAAGAGAGAGAGAGTGTGTGTGTGTGTGTTATGTAAGGAAAACTCCAAACTCTCAAATCCCATTTCACAGACACATACACACAGACCAATCGACTGGGGATATAAAGCAGGAGGAAGAGGAAGGAAGCCAAGGTCAGTAAGTGTCATGAAATGAATGAGATGATATGGAACAGATTGGGGAATTTCAAGACCCATTTGGATTCCTTGAATAATTCAAATGACTTTCTCCAGTCCTCTCGCCTCCTCCTTTCGTCCCATACACTTTTTCTCCTTCTTTAGTCATTCCCTCTTTGAATATGTGAAGCCCCCCTCACGACAAAAGAAGAAGGAAGCCGCCGCAAGAGAAGAGGAGACAGAACTGATGGAGGGGACTCAAGGCACACACATTAGTTCGTGTGGTTGTTTCACCAGTGAATTCCTTACTTTCATTTCTCTCTCTCCTTTGACACTTTCAATCGTTCGCTCGGATAAATAGCTACTTTCTATGCTGTACAAGGACAAACCTTTATAAACTCCTAAAATACTCCATCCTTTCTCCATTCTTTTCAATCTTTTTTTCAAAAGAATTGAGAGAGAGACTCCCCATGTGATGTGTGTGTGTGTGCTATGACTATTCCTTCATCCCAACAATCTTCCTACATAATACAGACACACACACACACGTGCAGAGACACATGTACATAGGAACCCGTTTCCTCTCCCCGCCATTACAATCTTCTTCACTTCTCTTGAGAACCCATTTAGTGACTTTAAATTACTAGCACCCCGTCTCTTTCGCTCTCTTTCTCTCCCTCCCTCCCCTCCCTTTCTCATCACATCATCTTGATACGAATGAATTCAATAGTTCAAATAAGTCTCCCTCTCTTTTTTATACATCCTTCTTTTGATTGCCAATTGCCTTTGATCCATGGCTAATTATTGTGCCCTCGGGGTTGTTCCCATTTGCCCTAAAGTCTTTGTACCACTCCCTCTGTGAAGTACTGGCAAGAAAGAACAATGAACCGATATTATCTAAACTATCCTCCCTAAAAAGCTCCACACACACACAACCAAAATCAGAGTAGACGAGGGATAGAGTGAACATGGACTTTTGGAAATGAAATCAACATTCATGCAATTGAAAAGGAGTTTTTTGGGAAATGAGAAAATTTTCTCTCGGCTCCAAAAATGTTTTTTCATCTCCTAATTTGAATGCCTCCAAATTACTCTTCCCCTCCTCCTCCTCCTCATCCGCATCCCCACAATATTCACTATTCCTTCATTTCTCTGGAAAAGTCTGAGGTTTCCTTTCCCATGAGCCCATCTGAGTGTGCTTGTGCTGCGGTGACATTTTCAATTTTATGTATAATGAAAATTTTGTGCATATCTAATTCCGACTTTGTTTGAATTCTCTCTCTCATAATTAATTAAGGATTTCCGTGATATTTCGGGTGAGATCCGCCAAGGCAGTGAAAATCACAGACTTGGATCTAATGAAGAGACTGGGAATAATTGTGAGCATGTTCACGGCACTCTTGGTCATCCGAACCCTTGTAGCTCCACCCATCTCCATTGTCAGCCTCACAGCGGATGACCTCAAAGCCTGGCTGTGTAAGTCAGACTGGTGGGACCATAGCTTCACCATCAGTAAGTCAAAGGAATTATTCATTTTTTACTTTCTCCTTATTCTTTTCTCCGCTTTTACAACCAACTACAACAATTTATGTACGTCTTGTCTTCATCCGCTTTTTCCCACACCGCCCTTCTCCGCTCGCTCCTCCGCTTTCCCTTCCCTCTCCTCCTCTCCAACTTTCTCTATTCAAAAATGTTGTGCTGGCGGACGACCAGACTGATGTCTGTACCCGCTTCCTCATCCCCCGCCTGTGTGTGTGTCTGTGTGTGTATGCCATGCGAGTGGATGTGGATGGGATGTTTGAGTTGGCAAGACTTTATGTAAATATAATTAATATTGTGCTCCACTTTTCCAATCTAACTTGTTGAAACTAACAATAAGACAGCTTAATCTGATTTCATGGAACACGACAGTAAAACGTAGCTTAGCTGTGAAGGCGGCATCGTGCAAAAGAGTGATGGAGCATGAGAGTTGGGGAGTGTGTGTGTGTATGTGTGTGTGTGTGGAAGAGGAGTACAGCATTTAGTTGAGTGCATGGAGTGTACGCGCGGCGTGGTGAAAGCAATAGGGAAGAGGAAATCGGGATGGGATTGTTGGATGAACAGACAGAGCGAGAGTCCATAGAAAAATAAATTTAAATTTCCTTCTGGAGAAACATGGGAGAGAAACTCATTAAATGTTTAATGAAACTTTAATATAAAAAGCCCCGCTGATCTCTCTCTCTCTCTCCATTCCATTTCTACATTCTGTGGAAGCCCTTCTCCTCCTCTTCTTTTCCCTCCTCCACTTCTCTTTCTTCGGAAAATACGAATATACGGGGTTATGTGATGCCAGTGGATTTTGGAGTTTCATCTTCTCTCCCTGTCTCTGTGTTTCTCCATTGAGTCGAGTTTCCTTTTTACTTATTGTTGCCTCCTCAGGATGGACCCGCGTCTGTAGTCTGTACCTACACAGTTTATAGTACACACAGAACGTGTGCAGGAACACAGCCCTATGGACATGACCATGCTTTAGCGACCTCCTATCAAGACTACACGGCTATGAACGGTGGTTAGAAAACCTCTCAGCAGTCCTTCTTCGGCCGTAGATATATGCGTATGTTTGTTGTAGTTGAAATATCCTACTTTTCAAATCTTCCATCCTTGCCCAAGTTCAGCTGGCTAATCTTAATGCAGGCTCTAACTGGCAACCAGGTTAATCCTTTACAGAGGAAATCAATTTGAGACTCAGCCCTTTCTCCAGTGCTTTCTCCTCCATCCCTCGCCTTTCCCTTCATGCTGATTCCATTCCCTGCCTCTGCCTTAAATTGGACTTGGTTCAATAACCAAATCCTCTCTCTTCTCGTGTGTACGTATACTACATAAGTAATAAGAAAAACACCACGAAAGGTACAGTTTAGACGGTTTAGATGGGAAAGACGGGGAGGGCGAGAGAGAGAGAGAGTGGGAGATGGAGAAAAAAATTTAGAAGAGTTTGTTTGTGTGTGGGCATAAGGGAGGAGGAGGAAAGCTTATTTCATTTTTTTTCTAGAGCTACTCCACAGCTACCACTCGACTCGTAATGAAATTAAGAATGACGTCCACCCGTCCCATCATCCCATACTCTCCTCTCCTCCGTCATCCCTACCAGATTAAGAAGTGCTAGTATGCTTGCAAAAACCATCCGCTTTGTTTCCAACTTGAAATGAGGACAAGAATTCCCTTGAGGGATTCCCTTCTTACTCTGTGCAAGCTGAAGCCAAGTCTCCCCTCCTTTCCTCCCTTGGTCATCTCTCAGCCTTTCACCTTTCATCGAGTCGAGGCTTGGAGGCAAAAAACCTTACGCAGAGAGAGAGAGAGAGAGAGAGTAAGAACTTCTTACTCGCTTCCCTTTCCATCTTCCTTCCTCATATACATAGATAGACACACCCATCAATCTTCTTAGCCAGACTAGGGTCTAATGCTAATACCCTGACTGCCTTTTTTGGGGTGTCCCTCAACCATCCCCCGGCCTTTCTCCGACTTTCTCCTCATTCCATCCCAAAATTCACAAGGAAAAACAGAGTGGTAGGAAGAGGAGAAAGGAAAATAAAGTGAGATAGAGAAAACAATTTTATTCAATTCCTACTACATCCCCATTCCCCACTTTCTTCCTCAATTGAAGACAAGAAATGATTTGAGCAACAAGAGAAAGAAAGAGACAGAGAGAGAGAGAGAGAGAGAGAGGAAAAATGAAATTCCAAAATTCCTGCAAGTTGGGCAAAGTCAAATTTTCTGCCTCTTCCTCTCCATTTCACACATACTTTTGAGTGAAAATTTCATTTTCACTCTCTTTTTTATTGTTTTACCCCAGGCTGGTTGAGTGACTACAAACATATAAGGGACGTATAGGGAGGGAGGGAGTGTGTGTACGTGTGAGAGTGAAGGAGGGGTTCGATATGGGGGGAAAACTGGAAAGCTGGAGGGAGTGAGGAAATCACAAATTGGCTTCACTTTCCCCTTGCTCTTCACTTTCTTGTGATAGAAAACACATTTGGGCTATGCAAACAACAGCTCGACTCTTTCACTTTCACTCACTCTCACTCTGCCTTGGCGTAACTTTGACGACTTTCTATCTTTTCTTCTCTTGGCTCTGATTGTGCTGGGGATGCGGAGTGAATACTGTAAGAGTGTGACTGTGTGATATTTGAAGAGAAGGGGGAGGAAAGAGGGAAAGAAGCAACAGCAGCCGGAATTCCGTCTGCCCACATAGCATTATTCTGTTGACTAGATTTCCTTGCAATTCCAAACATTCCCTATGCTCTAACATCAACACACACACACACAGAAAGGGCGACAGATACACAATGACAGTCCCATAGAGAAAGTCGTGGAAGGGAAGTACAGAGTATTAAGTGACAGTGGTGGTGTTGGCAATTTGTTGACACAATGTTCTCCTTCTCCCACACCTCCTCACTCCTCACACTCTGTCTACACACACACACACAGTACACAGAGACATCCACACGAGTCTTCGTACGACACAAACACACACATATATTGTACAAAAGCTTGGATCTTCTTTTCATTTTACTTTCTCTCTCTCACTTTCATTTGGGATGGGGTGAGAGAGACGCTTGTCTTGTTGTCTTGCTGTTTGGGAGACGTGACCGTGGGCCATATGCAGAGAAATCATTAGAAAACTCGACGTTCAACTTTACTCTCTCCCGCCGTTTTCTCTTTCTCCCCCTTTCTCTCTCTCTCTCTCTCCACCTCACTTCTATCTCCCTTTTGTAATTGGCCAATGTAATGAAGAGAAAGTTGACTCGTTGTCCTCCAATATACACGTACCCTCCGTTCCGCTCACACACACACACGCTCTCTCCCTCCGTTCTCTATGTATTCACTCAATTGAGTCAGCAAGACGTGACGATTCTATTTCTATTCTATTCAATTCACTCCCTTCTTTATCCTCCTTCCGTTCATATATACACAACACATGCTCACGATAGGCGGGAGTGGAGCCGAGTCCATGTTGGAGAGAGAGAAAGAAGTTGGACACCCACACACACACTTTCACTCACTCACTCTCGCTTTCCCTTTCTCTTCATTCACACTCTCTTAATTTCCATGTACCTTGACTCAGAACCAGAAATTCTAACTAGGCTAACTAGGCTTTTGGTCTCTAATTACACTACCTCATCCTTCCTTCCATTCCCATGCTCATACTTTTCTCCCTCTTTTCTCCTTTCCATCTGCTTTTATAAAGTCCCAACTTGTCCAAACTTGCCCAACTTTCACACCCAAATACATTTTTTCTTTCCGCTCCTCTTTCTCTGCCTCTCTCTTTCTCTCTATCCCTTGACAACGACATTGTTCACAGTTGAGCTCTTTGGCTTGAACAAATTAAATCTTTTCCTTGGATTCATCCTTTGTGATTATGTGTGTGTGTGTGGGGTGGCTCGGGACGCAGGATGAAAGAGGACGGGTGAAAGGAGGGGAAAATAAACGAAAATTATAAAAACCCAAGGAAAGGAGGGACAGGGGGAGGAGGGGATGTACATAATTGGCGTTTCCTTGGAATTCCCCTTATTAAGAACAATGGTGAGGATGATAAGGGGAATCAAGGGCGGGGGAGGGGATGTGTGATCTGATGAAGATGACAGGAATAGCATGACCAACGAGTTTTACTGTTGACAGATTCAAAATGGCGGACAAAATGACACATGATTGAGTGGCGAGGGAAGAAAGTGGGGCTGTGACAGGACAGCCTGAGAAGAAGATGCAGAGGGGAGGGGAGGAGAAAGAGGAGAAAGTGAAGCTCAAGTTGAAGCTGGGAAGCGGGAGAAGAGGATAAATTAAAAGTTGTGGAACTTGTTGAAACTTGTGTTCTTTTCCCCCATCAATAATTTAGTTGGCGGCGGCGGGACTTGCGTGTGCCATGCCATCATCTTTAGAATAATTAGATCTTCATCCACTCTTCCATCTCAATCTCAATCCCACCCCTCCCCCTCCTCCTCTCTCTCTCTCTCTCTCTGCCTATCAATAATAATAATAATTTTGTGTATAAGCATGGGAACTACACATAAGTATGTTTATAATGCGAACCTTGTTTTAATCTCTACTCAACCGAGCCAGAGGCGGAAGTATAAGTGCAGCAACGCATATAATGTGTATTCACATGCGGCCTTCATAAATTGAAATGAAGACATGTCTCCCTCCTCCTCCCTCCTCCATCTCCCTAATATCAAACACTCAACGCGCATATGATATGAGAGAGTTAGCGAGTGTGTGTGTGTGGAAAAATGAGAATGGAAAAGGCGGCGGAGGAAAAGAGCGAGAGCTAAAAGAGAGAGTGTCAGATGATTTTGACTGCGTGTGTCTGTATATTTATGTGTGTGTGCGTGTGTGGCAATTTAAATTAATGATATTTATTCTATGTAACGAATGTTGTTTTCCCTTTTTCCCACTCTCCCTCAATGTCTATTCAATTCAATTTTATTCTATTACAGTGGAGTTAATATTCCTGGTGTGGGGGATTCGCCTTTGTATCGTTGTGAGGAAAGCGCCGTCCGAATTCAACGAGAGCAAATTTATTTCTCTTGCCATCTACAACGAATTCCTTCTCTCTGTCTTTCTCAACATTTCCATGTGAGTTCAATTTTTTCTATTCGTCGTCTCTCCTAAATACGTTCCACTTCCCCATTTCTTTATCATCCACTTAACCCACTTGACCCTGTGTCCATGCATCAAAACTTTTCCCTCTCCTCCTCTCTTTCATTCCCTACTTTCTCTTCACTTTCTCCTGTTCAAAATTCATGCCCCCCATAGTCACGTCCTTACACAAACATTTCCTTCAAAGTTAAGAATCAATAGCATAATTTGAACTCTCTATCTCTCTTACTCTGTCTCTCTGTCCCTCTGTTCGAAGGGAAGAGAATAAAAGAGTTTTTTCAAAGGATTCCAAAGGTGGGATGCTTTGAAACGTCTCTTGTTTTCCATCAACAAAAAAAGAAGACCCTCTTTTTTTTAACAGCCAGCCAACCTCGTCTCGATCCTCCCTCGCTCTCTCTCTCGCTATGGAAGTGTGAGTGTGAAAAAAGTAGGAAATTGTGAGTGAACTTGGCCATCTTTCTGGCCATTGATGAGAATGAGGGACAGGGAGGAAAAGAGAGGCGAGAGAAAAGTTTGAGCCATTTGGAGAATGTTGGAGGAGCAGTTGGTGGTGGTGGTAGTGTGCGCGTTGGAGGGAAAGAGATACGTAACGGAGAGACAGACAGCCTTGAGCTTTTTTACTTTAGTTTTGATGATGTGAGGGCTGGACAGAAACAGAGTCGAAGAGAGAGAGGGTTATATAGAAAATAAAATAGTGTATGATGATGGTGCACATCCCGCATCATTTTCCAACACTGGATCATTTCCTCCCCCGTCCCTTTCTCTTTTTACTTTCTCTTCTGTCTCTCTGCCTCAGAAGCTAGCCCTGGATGATCGATTGGTGATGGAGTGACAGAAGAGTGTCGTGGCTGTGTGTGTGTGTAGAGTGGAGTGACGTTGTCCGCCCCTAATCACAAATCACGATACACCACTCCGGTATCCACAAAGCAAAGAGAGAAAAGGAGGGTAAAAGAGAAAGTGAAAAGAGATCGTAAAGGCGGGAGGGTGATTCATAGACTGTGATATCTAATACTTTGTGTTTCCATTTCTGGATTTCATTCCACCATCCTTTTCTAGGTTATTTCTCCAGTCACCTGCAAACCCTGACTTACTCTATATAATTTTCTTCTGTCACGTCCAACTCACGATGACGCTCCTCCTCTGTCTCATCTTTGGAAGCAAAGTAAGTTGTAAAGCATGTCATTCGACTCATGAATAATTAATGTCCAAGATTCTCATTAGTTTGTCTTTCTCTTTCTCTTCATCCTTCTCCATTTCACTTCTCCTCATCCTGATTGAATCTTTTTCTCTTTTTCACATTAATTTAAAATCTCTCTCACTCTCTCTAGGCCTACATGGTTTTCCGGGGACATGGGAAGGGAAATTTTTCCGAGGACACGAGAGTGCCCACCTTCATTAGCAAGAGTAGGAGTGGGCAGAAGGCGAAGCAGGCGAGCGGGCACAATTCGACGACAGGCGTCCACTCATCCACCACGTCCACCAGTCATGCTCATGACCCCAACTTTAACAACTCACGCTTGTCCGAGGATGTACAGGTATGAAGTGGAGCGAGAAAGCTCGGGAAAAGCTGGTGCAAAAAATATTTATTTTTACCTACATCCATTCTTTCACTCAATTCCCCATTGTACGCTACGTACATACACCATATTGAGATAGAAGTAAAAAGAGGAGAACAAATTAGAGTGACACATAAAATGAAGTGAAAGTGCGTCACAAGGAATTTATCCTCAGAGCAGCCTCAACCCTTCCAACTCGGGCGACGGAGAGTAGCAATACAAAAACAAACAGGATTTACAGAACGAGTGGTTCTGGATGGATATGACACACGAAACTCAGCACACACCCTTTAATTTTACAAATGAGAAATTTATTTCACATTATCCGACTACTCTCCGTCACACACACACACACACACACACACACACATACACACACGAACATGGGTACATGATGTAGAAAGTAGCACGTGCATTTGTACTCAAGACTCAAAATTCAATTGATTGTTGAGGATATACAATATACATGGAATTCATTTTTTCTTGGACGAGACGAGAGAAATTCTCTCTCATTTGTTCTGGAGATACCTCTGATCTTGCAGAAAAAAAGTTTTTGCTGAGAGAGCACATCCAAATGACTTCCCACACACACACACTCTGCACACATTGCAGACAATTCACTCTCTCTCTCTCTCTCTCTACTGCTTTCTCTCACTTTTTCCGTATGTACTCTTATTTTTTTCCCCTTTCAATCTCATGACCTTTCGCCTCGTTTAATTTGAAATAGATTGACACGTCTTTGTCTTTATCTACAATTTACACTTGAGATTAGAACCACAGAAAGATCTGAGGCCAAAAAAGAGAGAATACTTTTAAAGGTCAGAGTTGGACGAGGAGTGTGGAGTGTGAGGGTGTTTTGTGGGTTTTGGGTGTTCAAAGATGTGTGTAGTGTTCCACCCACACACACACGCGTGTATGTGACATAGTGATACTGATACACTACAGACACTTTTATGAATCAACATTCCAAAGCACAGTTTTTTTGACGCGTCTCTCACATACACACTGGGGGGACTGTTACCGAATCATTTTAATGTGACGGATATTGAAAGGTCAATTTCCAGAGTTAAACTAATATAAAATTTATTGACTCCCACGAATTGTATTCAGTGGGGAGAGATTTTTTAAAAGTTGATTGAGTGTGTGATAGGTCAGAAAATCACGGAGTTGTAAACTTCATAAGCTTTGGATCAATTGACCTTAATAGAAGATGTGTGTGTGTGTAGTTCATGGATTGAGGGGAAAGAGAAGGACATTTGTAAAAGTGGGTAAAATGAGAAGACACACCCTGTACAACAAACACAGAGCAGAGAAGTGAGGAAGGGAAGGAGGAAGTCAGGAGCAGAAGAAGAAAATATGATTTTACTGTATGTGAGCAATTGAAACGGTTGGATATAGGGAGGAGAGTGGAGGAATGGCTTATTGATAGATCTCGCAGATGTTTCTCCTGGCTGTCTAGAATGTTGTTGAACGCAGGCTGGGGTAGTTGATGGCAGTAGTCGTCT
This sequence comes from Pygmarrhopalites habei, assembly GCA_009870185.1. Lineage (NCBI taxonomy): Eukaryota > Metazoa > Arthropoda > Collembola > Symphypleona > Arrhopalitidae > Pygmarrhopalites > Pygmarrhopalites habei. Next base: position 18,266 of record WJFB01001904.1, read on the forward strand.
TCCTCTCTCTCTCTCTCTCTCTCGGTGGAAAGACTGGATTTAGATAAGAAAGAGGAGGGGAGGGGAGAGAGAGGGACGGAAGGGAAGGAAAACAGGAAGGAGGAAAATGGACAGGGAATGGAGAGTAAATTGGAGAGATTGGCAAAAGGAAAAGAGATGAAAGGGAGGATGTGTGCTTATTGCTTGTTAAAGTCTCCAAATTGAACATGATGATGGAGGAATGCATCTTGTTGCCAAAATTGCTGGCCCATTTACTGGGTGAAAGCCCCTTCGGTGGCTAGGGAGAGGGATGGATGTGATGGGAAAGGCGAGGAAAGGGAAAGGAAAGGAGAAGTGAGGGAATTGAAGTGATGCAATGGCAATGGCAAGGTCTGGTTCATCTGCGAATGTGTTTGTAATGTCCAAGAGAAAAAAGGTGGAGCTTCACAACATACGCACGAGAATCACTTGAAGAAGATTGTCATCATCATCCTCATCTCCTTGTCGTCGTCTTCGTCGTCTCTTTCCAGAAGTAGAGAGGAGGGAAGTAGAGATAGGGAATATTATATGGGATGGAATTGGATTTAAACATTTAAACATTTCTTACACTCCTGGTTCTTAAACTGAGAGAGAGAGAGCGAGAGAGCGGAACTGCGTGTGAGAAGGAAGGGGGAACTAATGGATTTTACTCATACACATAGTACAAAGTTGTGTAGATAGACGTGTGTGTGTGCGTTTAAATCCAGTACACTCCATGTACAACATATATGTATTACTTTTTTGACTGTTTACAACAGGAGGAATTCCGGAGGCTGTACTACCAACTGGAGGAGTTGAAGGAGCGGAACATGAGACTTGGGAATCGACACCTCGTCGCCAAAATTAAAGCAATGCAAGACGCAGCTGATAATATTTGGACTGGGCCTATGGGTCTCCCACCCGGAAATAATGAGCGTGGAGGTGGTGGAACTTCTGCTGGGGGTGGGGGTGTGAGTGCGATTGCTGGACAACAACAACAACAGGGAGGAGGGACGGAATTGCTCCAAGTCCAAGGATTGACATCACAAAGTGGAAGTGGAGGGAGTGGTGGGAGTGGGGACGCTTCAGGCAGTGGTAGTTCAAAATCGAATAAAATTCTTTCAGACATTACCGAGGAAGATAGTTCAACTGGCCTGGGGCCTTGGAAGAGAAAACGACAAAGCTTGTTGAATCGTGTGAGAAACACTAAGAAACTCTTATCACTTGGCTCCAAGTCAACCACCCGTCAATCTCCAGGGGGTAAGGAGGAAAGTGCTAGTGCGGGAGGTGTGGGTGGGGTGGGGAGTGCTGTCAACAACATTTCAGTCCTCTTTTCCCCTACATCATCCACAGTCAAGACGCTCCAAAGGGTCCTCCCTGGCTCCATCGTTGAGAAAGTGGGGAAAGTTGGGGAAAGGCGACAAGGTTCTATAAGACAAGTGGAGGAGGATCCTGACAAGTCATTGGGAAAAAAGACTGGGACGATGACTGCTCCTGCGGATGATGATGAAGAGTTGCCTCATGGGGGGGTCTACATTGGTGAGTTGAATCCCGTCACCAGCGTCAAAGTGACTAAATGCATTGTGGGGGAAAAAGAGAATGCCTCATTACCTTCCCACACATCATCATCTTGTTCCAAACAGCAACAGCCACCACCACTCCTTTCACATCCCCTCCAAAATGAATACAACATGGACAAGGGAGAGGAGGAGGAGGCAGAAGGTTCAGTCTCCTCTTCTTCTTCTAGAGGAAGGGAAAGTTGTAGGGGAGGAGGGAGTGTACGTGTGATTGCTCAAGTGAATCTTCCAAGTGACGCAGACGGTGGTGATGATCATCAGGTTGATGATGACAATGATGAAGACGACAATGTGGATGAGTCGATTGAATTGGACATGGAGGAGGAAGGAGAAGAAGAAGAGGAAGACGACGACATGGACATCATGGAAAGGATGGAAGAGGAGGAGGAAAGAGTGAGAGAAAATATCCCAATGAATCTAATTCGACGAAGAAGAGGACGATCAGAAGAGTCAGGGAAATTGGATAGAGGAACAAATGATGGGAGTAGCAGTGGTGGTGGTGGAGTTGGAGGGACAACAGAGCGTGATAATAATGATGATGACGGTGTTAGTGGTAAGGGTGATAGGACAGTGGAGATGGACAAGAAGAAAAAAATGAGGGGAAGGGTAAAAGAGGAAGGAGGAGGGGAGGACAAGATCATGAAAAAGAAGACAGGAGGATCGGGTACCAGGACGACGACGACAAGGACAACGGGACCGACAACTTCATCATCCTCTTCCCATTCTCACTCACGAAGTGGAAACTCATCAAAAATTGTTTTAGACCTTGATGATAAGTCTCGATTTACGGAAGAAATAACAGTATAGTGGAGGCAGGACTTGGAGGAATGGGTGTGTGTATGTGTGACAGGGACATGTGTGTATTCTGAAATTGTTGTAATCTCCATACAGCCATTCATCGCATCCTCCAGTGCCCCCTCATCAATAATCCCCACTAAATTACACAGTCAGCCAGACACACTGGCTGACTCTCTCTCTGGCACACAACAGTCTGTATTATTAGGTGTATCCGAACCGACAGTCACACACACACATACCGAGAGAGACTGTGCCATGATCCATTTCTCTCTCCTCCCAGTTTTAATCAAACACACCGGAGCCATAACATGATATTACAATAATAATAATAATAGTCATGTTTTGGTTCAACAACTCAGGCATGTAGCCAGGCCAGGAAGGACGAGAGAGATATGGAACAGATGCCAAGTTTACAAAAAAGAGGGAGAGAGTAGAAGAGGATGAGTGGACTGCAACTTTGCCATACACAAAAAGTAAGTAAAGGTAGTGGTAGCATGTACTCTCTTCCTCTCTCTTTCTCTTGTAGTGTTCAAGTCCATGATGGTCTCCATGGTCCACACTCTACAGAGACTTTTGTTATACAGAGTTAGTAAGTTATCTGTATACACGCTTCGTAATTGAGTTTACTTGAGAATTGACAATTCAAGGGTTTCCTTTTTGCTACCCCTCCCCTACTCCATCATCTATCTTCCATAGCTTCTTCTTCTTCTTCCCACACACAAATCCGCTTTGCCTCCTCTTCCTTCCTTCTTCTTTCCCCAGTCCTCATGATGCTGGCTGAAAGCCATTCTCCAAGGAATTTTCCTTTGCTTGTTTGTGAAGAAAGCAACTCTACTACTCTATTCCTCTCCTCCTCCTCCGTCTCTATCATCATCCTTTTTCTCCTCCATCTACAGCCATCCACCATCTTTTGTGCCGACAATGGACATGACCAAAAAAGAACGCTTTGGATTCCCTTCAATCGCCCTCCTCCTCCTTTCCAGTCCCTTCATACAGTCATTGTGACTAATACGTGTTTCCATTTTAGTTTGTCCCGACGTTCAACCCCCCCCCCCCCTCCTCCCCATAAAACCGCATCAACCACGGTTCATGACTTACGTCTCTTTCACAATTGCACATACAAAAAGTTTTTAATAAATTAATTTTCCTTTCCTTACACATAACCTTTTTGTAATACAGAATAGAGGAATAGAGGAAGGTTCGAGGAGGCAAAGGGTTTCCCAGAAAAAAGAAAGTTGATATTACAAAAATCATGTTGAATCCCATTTGTGTGTACTCTATTATAATATTAAAATGAAAAAAAAAAGTTCTTCCAAAAGTAGATTGAATATTATATTAATCATCCAGACATCTATTATGATGGAGGAGGAGGAGAAGAAAAAGAAAAAAAATTAACTTAATTCCCAATGCAATTACAACAACTTTCTCCAACCTTTTACTAAAGTTATATGGAAAAAAGGAGGATGGAGGTCCACTTTCATTATATTGTACTTTTTGCTCGTGTCAATCAAAAAGATAAAAAAATGTGTAATGTGATTACAAATAATTACAATATAATATGATACTTTTCATGTAGGGTAAAATTGCTATGATTGTGAGAATTGTGATAGGTGCTAACAAAAATAACCGGACAAAATGCGTTCAATTTCAAATGACGCACATTAACTTCCAAATAAATAAAAATTTAAAAAAATGTTTGAATGAAATTGTTATTAATTATTACTAAAAAAAGGATACTTGTAATAATAACGACGCGATGATGACCAGATACTTTAACAAAAATAATTGTTATATCAAAAGAAAAAGTTGACATGTTATTAGAAATTGATATTTTATATACTGAGCTCCATTAACTTATTATAATAGTGTACATGACGTGTATGAATCATGTGTTAAATGCTAATTAAATAATGAACAAGATTTTAATATGAAATATTTCACGAAACAACACACACACAACTGTTATCCAAGTGAACTGGGAAGGAATAGAATATTCTATTTATATAAATATTAAAAAGAACACTGAAGATTAATGCGAAGCTTCTTATAATAATAATATGACACAATATAAAAATGAAAACATGCTGGTTGTTTGTTATTCTCAATATTACTACATAATACACTATAAATTATTTAAAGAAAGATGTAGGATATTACTACATACTATATTATATTTAAAAAAACTCGGGACAGTCAGAGAGGACCTATACTCTGTGTGATATCATATTGTTAAATGTTTAAGATTACTAATAATAATTATTACAATACATATATGCATACTAAATACCAAAGGATGATTGTAGTGATTGTGATGATGATGAATTGTTATTACAACTATCCCCAAAAAAATACAAGTCTTAAGTATAATATATCATGTGATTTTCCAATCATCAAACAAGTATACTTGTAAGTTTATTAAAACATGGATAAAAAGAGAGAAAAAAGAAAAATCAATTCAATAAATCAAGTCGATAATATATAACATCACAAAGAGCAAATAAAGACTCATGATTATGGCACCATTTCCATGAAATATGGAGAAAGGACCGACATTAGGAAGTTGGTCACCCTTCTCTCTCTCCCTCTCTCATTCACTCTCATTGAATGATGATGAATTAATAATGTGGGCATATTAGGGTCATGCCGAGCAAGCAGTTTGTCTCACTTACCCTTTGACTGGGGAACAACACCGCCGTGGGTCTTCTACTTTAATAAGGCAATAGAGAGGGAGAGAGAGGGAGAGTGAAAGCGAGGGAGGGATGCTCACTTAAAAAAAGAACAGTGCTAAGCCAATCTCTTATGGGGCAAGTACTGCACCGAGGGACTACTCTAAATTGTGCTGCTGTGTTTCTTACTCTAAATTCAAGTCAGTCTTCTAAGTAACCGTATTAATGGAGATAGAGGAGGATGGAGGTGCGGTTGTGGTGTGGAGGATCCAAAGACTCTACTCCTGGAACAACACCAACTCAAGTAAATAAAGTAATTTTATGACCAAGCAATGATTTGACTCAATGGAATGGTGGAAAAACAACTGAAACCATCCCACTCAGCTACTTTCCATTCTAGTCGTCTTTGAAGAAGGACATGCAATAAATTCTTAACGTCTTCAATCAGCACTGTGTGTGTATGTGTGTGTGTGGAGAGACAGAGAAAGGCCACGGACGAAGAGAAGTCACACACACACACACAGTATGTACCACTTCTCTATTCTTGTACTATCAACAGAACAGTTTCCCCCCTTAACGCTTGAATTAATATTGTAGTCTCAGTGACTGGATGGAGAGACACGGGAATAGTAGACAGTTAGAGACTGACGCACACGAACAGGAATTAATGCACCGATTTTGGGCAGTTCCGTTAAGTAGAACGAAACAGAAAGAGAGAGGGAGTAGAGTAGCGGAAAGAGATGAGCCATCATCCATTGATTTATTTTCTCGTTGATGATGAAAATGGAAGGACAAACTTGAGCTCACACAAATCACATTGCTGTATTCAAAGTAGGTAGATAACAATAATGAAATGTATAGAAGATGTATTAAATTTAGATAGTACATAAGTATATATCATATATATATATATGTACTTTTAGTTTAGTTTGTTGTTCGTCGACGCTTAATGATGAGGATCAACCATGATTGTTGACACGGTAAGAGAAAGAGTTTGTAGGACGGGGGAGAATGAGAATCTCTATGATTGAAAGCTGAGAGGTAGCTGATGACATAGGAAGGCTAGAGAATTTGAGACTTACTTTAGAAGGAGGAGGAGGAAGAGGAAGCGTGGGTGGAAAATTTTCCATTTTCGCGAACCCAGCTCGATGAAAAATTGTCCCAAAAAAATTTTTAACATTGGAGTATATGGGGATGAAGAAATTGTGGCCTCATTTGGCTAATAGTTAAGGTTCGATGAAGAATTTTTCAAAGTGGAAGATT
>WJFB01001905.1:0-24561 GCA_009870185.1 Pygmarrhopalites habei
TTTCCAATGCATTTGAGAACAGAAATGCCCAATTTAAAAATTGAAGGGAGCAGTTTTTCTGCATCTCTCCATTCACTTGAATAAAACTGCTACTAAAAACAATTATAAATGTCTGAAAATTTGATCAAATGATCCTCGAAACATTGTCTACCGAACGTATTTTTCAAAATTTCAAGATGTTGTCAGCATCCAGAGATATTTGCTTTGGCCACAATTTGGACACCCTGCCCTATCCAACTTTTTAGTACCTCTCATTTTTGGCCAGTCAATATGATAACGAGATTCAACTACTTTATAGACATGTTCTCGAGGATGTCCATAACTAGACGTTGATGGTGTGGAAGATGATGATGAAATATCCATTGGCTGACCCTCATCTTCTTTTTGCGTAGTAGTAGTATTAGTCATGGCAGGACGACTAGTTGGAATTTCCTAAAAAAAAGAAATGAAATATTCCAGAAATTATTTCACTCTCATTTAACAAAATATTATTATTATGAACGTACCTTGTAAATATTTATTAACCTGAGCTTTAATAGCTTTTTGGATTTTCAAAATATGACCAATCTTGTCGATTCCCATCAAATTGAGCGTCTCCTGACTGACTTCAGACAATAATTCAGGGGTCATTTCATTGTCCTCAAATAGAGCAGCATAATGACTGTCCCAAGGGGACTCAAACCCAGCATCACGGAAGAATTTGAGCCACATTTTTTCTAAAAGATATCACAATTTGTGACGATTTTGTAAACACCCAAAATTAGAACGAACACGACTAAATACGATTTGTATTCGTCAAATGGTCACTTACCTCTTTAGTTAACCTCTGGTATCCCAAGCCTGTAGATAAAAATCGCAGGTCCCCTTCACTGAATTAATTTGATAGAGAAATGAAATTTTTTTAAAGGAATGTGATAGCTTCGGGACTCATCGGTTGTTGTGCCATGCTGGCCAAGGAAACGGGCATTACAGTAATGGGCATCAATATCCTATACGACTTGTACCTTCACATGGACCTAGTCAAAAGGTATAATTTTCACCCACATTTCAAAACCTTCAATTAACTACACACCCATCGTATCATGCCTCACAAACACACACACATCCCCCTCCCCCCTCCATTCTCTCTTCAATTTCCAATCGATGAGACATTTTTTAAACGAATTGTTTTCAAAAAATAAAATTTTGCCCTTTTCTTTTTTTTTGAAGATGGCTTCTGGGAAGTAAAGGAGAATTTGAACGTCAGACTCAACGTCAACTTCGTCGTCGAGTCACTTTCATGGTGGCCATGGTGAGTTCCTTTTTTCTTGGAAATGACTTTAATTTAATTGATTTCCCTTGTCTTTCTCCTCATCCTGCGGTCACCTCTCATTTCCACACACAGTCACACACTGAGCGTAGTACACAATGACAAACTCGTATGTACATCTAAAGCTTTCTCAAATCCTCCATTTGTCAAAGAGTTTTTCACGTCATGGAGTTTCCACGAGTCTTTTTCCTGACTTGAAACCACATAAAAGAAATTCCACATTTTCCCAACAACTCTAACAATTTTTTGTTTATTTTTTGAGCAGTTCTAAATAATACAAAATATTCTATTCCAATCCCTTTTGTGCCAATTAAAAATGCCAAATTAATCACTATTTTTTGTTGCATTTTTCTACAAAAATATTGTAAAAACATATTTTGGAAATTTTTAATTATGTAGACGTCACTAAGCCTTGGCCTTCGACTCGCCCTGATGCAGGGAACCTTCCCCCGTTTCAGTCAACAAGACAATCCGGCAGCCTACTCTAAATCCGAAACGACCCGGTAAGTCGTCACTCTTCACTCATTCCCTCCTCCCCCTCCCACTACCACTATAGAAATTCCCAAATCTCTTCCCGCATTTCCTCCTTTGTCTGCCTGCTCAAGCAGAGCAAAGATTCTTCCCTCCGTCTCTCGCTCTCTGACTTTACATATACACAAAAAAGATTGCATGAGGGAGTCAAGAATTCTTTTTAAGTATTATAGAGGCAAAGGGAGAAGGAGGAGGAGGAGGGGAAGTCAAGGCAGAAGGAGAATCCTCTCTTGTGTTCAGTTTCCCTTATTGCTATGCTGGTACCCCTCCGTCTCCTCCTCCACCCCTTGAGAGTGAGTGTGTGTGAGTTGATGTGGCTATAAAATGCCCATGTTTTCACCTCCATTAATGCAGCCCATAGCATCCTTCACCTGTCTATCAGCACCACTTTATCTCCCTTAAATGTCGTTGGGGAAAAGTCATTGAGAGAGACAACACTTAAATGTCATATGAACAATGCATGAACAACTTAAGCTTTCGTCCTCCCTCCCACCCTCCTTCTTCCTCAACAACAATCTTTTTGTTTACCATTATACCTTTCCTCTTTTATACACTCACGTATGTGGAAAGTCTCTTATCTTTCCTCCCTCCTCTTGATGGCTTCATCCTCACCTATTCTATTATACCATTCTTCCTTCACCACACAGCCTCTTCATTTATACTGCGATGGATTTTGATGATGATGAATAATACATTGACATGCATATCCTCCACACATGCAAAAAATGTATGCATGAAGAAAAGAGATTTTTTGTCCTGTATTTTTTATCTACTTTCTCTTTTTTGCAGTTTCCTCACCTACGCCTTCTTACCCGTTTTCCACATTTGGCTCATCCTCTGTCCCTATCGACTCTCTTATGACTGGCAAATGGGCTCCGTCCCCCTAGTCGAACGATTATCGGACAGTCGGAATCTTGCCTCTCTCCTCTTCTACGCCACTTTCTCCGCCCTCATCTACCGAGCTATTTTTTCTACTAAGAAGGTACACTCATCTAATCTACTAATCCAATTTTAATTTCTTTGTATATGTATAAAAATATTACATTTTATACTCATGAGGGACAAGTACAGTGTGGTAATATTTGTGTGTGTGTGTGCGGGTGCACTTGGCGGTTTGAAGGGGGTTTCCCAAAAGCATAGAGTACAAAAAGAGAAAAAGACGGAGAGAGAACATATTGACAATTTTGTAACTGGTAAAAAAGCATAAAAGAGAAAGACGAGAGAGAGAGGGGAAGAGAAAGCAGAGAAAAGAGTTTCTGCAGGTAAATAAAGCGGACAGAAAAAAAACCCGAAAAAAAGTTTGAATGGGACTAGACGCTGGAGGCCTGTGTGTGTAAGTATATATGTACTCTCTCTCTCTTCTCTTGTACTCTATGCTTTGCACAAACCCTGCAAACAACAAACCACGGAGAGTCGCTCTTTCTCTCTCCCTCTTTGAGGACAATGATGAGGACGGAAGGTTTTGAAAATAATCTTGGAAAATGTTTATTTTTTCACACACACACATCATCTCATCTCATCCCATGCCATACCATCCTGGGTTGTGTGCTTCGCCATCCATTCCATCCAATGTGCTATGGTCGTGTGGTACGGCGTGTACTGTGGAATAGGGCAAGAATGCGACCGCTGTTGTCGTCGTGACTGCCGTGCTCTTCATCTCCTTCCCCTTCCTTCCGGCATCTAATTTATTTTTTCCCGTTGGTTTTGTTGCAGCTGAACGAGTGGTATACACACCCAGGTATCTTTCCCCTTCCCTCTATTTCTATATATATAGCTTGTACACGGTGTGTACATAACTCTTTTTCCCTACTCCATTCTCTCTCTCTCTCTTGTCGTCAAGATTCTTCACAGAAATCGCCTCAATGGAAATCTTATTTGACCTCCAGCCATTTTTCCCTATCTTATTCTCCCTTTTCCCTCTTCTCCCCTTTGGTTTGGTTTTCCCTTTGTCTTTTTATCCGTCAAAGTTCAACGACTACTGACGACTCCTTATGTACACTCCCCGACTTTCTCTCCTCTCCTTTTTGAGGCGGTTGTTGTTCCACAAAATGACTCTCATTGTCAAACAAAACAACATTGACACGATCCCTTAGTCATTTAAGAGAGCACAAAGAGAATGGAAGAGGAAAGTCGAGGGATTTTCAAACTTTTTGTTCTGTATATATTTGTACATGTGTGTATGTGGCAGGAGCGTGTGTGTGTGTGGCATGCAATTTTATTTTGGGTGGAAGGATCAATGATCGATTGGGAAATGGAATAATGTGGACTTTTTTTTCTCTCTTCCCCTTCTCCTTTTTTGCCAATGTTTCTTGGGGGAGATACAGTATTGGGATTTGCATTTTGACCGCACACGGACTGGAATTACTGAAGAAGCGGCTGCCAACATGTCGAAAGTTTTTCATCTCTGCCCTATGCCTTATGTTAATGAGCTTGAGTTTGAGGACGTGGGATCGGAATCGAGTTTGGAGATCCCGAGCAACTCTTTTCGAGTAAGTATCTCTTTCTCCGTCTTCTTCTTTTTCTTAAAAAGAGAAGATGTGTGTGTGTGAAAATCATATTTTATTCATTTCACTATGTACCGCATAAAGTTCTTAGTGCATGTTATATGCACATGCAAAAATTGTGACTTTTTTGTCTCTTCCTTTCCAATGGATGGATGAAAGTGAGTGAGTGAGTGTGTGTGTGTGTGGGATGTCACTGTCACTGAGCACCCACCATATTTTTTTCCAATCATAAAAAAGTGGGATATGGAAGACACGTTACATCCAGTAAAAAAATACATTCAAGACTTTTTAGCTGACTGTCTCAAGGGGATCAGGATCATAAGAAGAGTTATGTGGATGAAATGGAAGGGGAAATGTGTCCTGTGTGTCCTGTGGACTTGAGAAAACTGAAGAGTCCATAAATTCCTTTGGTTTTTACTATACAGAAGGATATTTAGGACGGATAAATATCCAAGTACAAGTTTATGAAACTGGAATATTATGTCCAGGCGGATGGGAAACAACAATACTACTGGTAGGAGAGGGATCAAGTTACAAAAGAGTTTAAAAGGAAAATATTTTCTGCATATCCACCGTAAACTCTAGATTTGTAGTCCCTTCTTTTACAACAGTAAAATTGGTGAAAGTCTCTTTCATCTTTGGAAGCTAATTATTACTACAAGGCTCGACTTGGACGATGTAAGAAGCCATAGATTCATCGACGAGAATTTTCTTCCCACATTTTGAGAGGTGTACAAACGAGATGTTACGGTAGCCATCAAAAATTGTGGCCAAATCAGTAAGAGATGCATATACCAAGAATAGACTGCTCCAAATCCCAGAGCTACAAAAATCTTGTGGTGAACAGTGTCCACTTTCACTGGGCAACAACTTGTTTTTTTGAAAAAGTTTTAAAATTTGAATGGACACCCCCACACACTCAAAACCAGTAGTGAAATCGGGTAACTTGCGAGTCCTCTCCTCTCTTTCTATCCATGAGTCATATTGAGTAGACGTTCGGGTCGACATCCTTCCTCCTGTCCGTCAGTCATACCATGTCAGGAGAGTGTGCAATTGAAAGTTAGAAAAGGGGTGTGTAGAGAAAGTCCATAATATTTTTTGTAGGGTTATCATCCTACCAAATGAAGAAGAGAAGAAGCTTGTTGAAGGTATATAGACTGTAAAAAAAGAAAATAAGGAAAATTCAGATATTTTTTTATATTTTTTGATTTCACCGTGCCTATTGGCTCCTGAGTTATAATCCACACAAATAGAGTGACTGACAGAGTAAAAGTTGGGAAAGTGAGAGTCATACCTCACATATTGGCAACACATCAATAAGAGTCTCAGAGAGTGAGAGAGAGAGAAAGTGCATACTCACTTTCCTTTCCCCTTGTATGCACGCCCCACAAAAAAAATTGCTGCACTTTCCCCATATATCTAGGAGGAGAAAGTACATGGAAAGTTTATTCAAGTACGTCAAGCTTGAACGTCAGGTAAAAGACAGAGTCACACACACACATGGGGAAAGAGAGTGGATCAATACTATACTATACGTGTGTGTCCTACTACATTCAAGTCAAGACTTTCACCTAGTCCATGAATAAGAGGCGTGGCCAGAGTGGTTATCACATTAAATGTGTACATAGAGAAAGGGAGAAGGGCAAGTGTCAAGCACTGGTTATAGGTAGTCAAGACACACATAAGTATCTATACATAATCTTTTTACGTGAGAAAATGTTGGTTAATTCCAAGACGGAGAAAGTAAAAAAAAGCCATGCTTTGGTATAACCTAATCGGCCTCCTCCTCCTTCTCCTCTCTCTTGATGACGACAATGAGGATGACGCGACAGTTTGCAGTGACAAGGACATTCACATCATATCAGAAGACGAAAGAAAGTGATGGCATGTCTAACCTTTGTCCAATATTCGGAAATTGTTCAACAAAAATTGACTTTCTCTGTTTACCCGAACGAAAAGGACATGGTTTGTCCTCTCTCTCTCTCTCTCTATAAATGCATAATTCCATCAGATTCTATAGCCGTAGAAAGACAATTTGAACCACAGAGAAACTATACTACTCTCTCCAATGTGACATTGATAATGACCAAAGGAAGGACAAGGTAGTCTGCATTTGTTTATGATACCAGTACACACACACCGATTCACACACACACACACACACACACACATAGTCACAGTTCTACACAACCAAAGGAGAGGATGAGACATGGAAAACTCCTCTAAATGTTTCTCTCTACCGTAAAATATTTTGCTCTAGTCTCTCTCGTACTCTGTCAAACTGAATATTTAGTCCTGAGAGTCACTCTGAAATTTAACCATCCATATTTAATCCATTCGGAGGTGAAAGCAGGGAAGATACAAATCTGGGATTTTGACCAGAGTTCAATCCATTCTAAGGCCTTCGTCGGGATTTCTACGGTAGACATTGGTTAGATATTATGGAAAAGCTCATCGGACCTAACATGAAGGAAAAGGAAATATGTCTATCTCTCCTTCACTCCGTTTATGTAGTCCCCCTCTTTTACATATACATCAACATGGATATAAGTTTTATACATACACAAGTTTGTGTGTGTGTTAATATCTTCATCAACTTAATGACGGTATTTAAGCACCACATGCACGGTGAATAATTTAAGAGTAATATATACTGGAGGAGGGGGCCATCCTGTGTGTGGTTGTAAGTGTACATTGACATGGATGTACATATTATCTATGTTTATAGGAATGAGACAATGGGTCGTCGTCGTAGTCGTCGTGGTTCATTGTGTATAATACAGTGATATTGATTTGAGGATTCTTTGTGTGTGTGTGTGTGTGTTGTTTCCTCGCACTATAATTATTTGGCTTTGACTCACAGGTCGGGACTGAGGGAGAATCCAGGGAATGCCAAAATGCACTACAACTATGCTAATCTGCAGAAGGACTTGGGGAATGTCAATGTGGCTGCCAAGCACTACAACATTGCTATCAGGTCCTAATTTATTTATCATTATTTGATTTTTTTCCCCTCCTTCCCTCCCCTCCCCTCCCCTCCCCTCCATCTCTTTCTGATTGTGATGGAGGCAGAGGCTTTCTATATAATTAAGTGTATATAAAAATAAAGTTATTTTGAGCCGTCATATAGAATGAAGATGATACATGAGAGGAGAATGAATTGAGATTGGGATTGGGTTTTCTTTTTGAGAGAAATACTTGAGGGAAAATGAAGAAGAGGGAATAAGACGAAAGAAGGTGAATAAAGAGGAGTAGAGAAAGTGGTAGAGAGTTGGATGCTTTTTTTAAAAAGCCACTCCCCATATGGAATGACGACATGGAGTTGGGGATAAATGTACAGAAGAAGGAGAGAAAGAAATTTAGTAAATGAAATTGAATTGACTGGAGGAGAAGGTTGTAGAGAGAGGGAGAGGGGGTGACTAGGAGTGTAGTAGTAAGTTAAATAGTATGAAGGTTATTTTGATCGCATTCGATAAAGTCTCAATTGAATTGCGTGAGGTGAGTGAGACGTGAGGAAAATCCCCCAATGGTTAGACCTTCTCCCATTTTATTGGACTTGACGACAGAACAGAATTGCTCTTCATCTACATTACCCAGTCCCCCTCCTTCTCTCTCTCCTCCTCTTGTCATCGAATAGTATCTTCAGCCCACCCCAACGAGAGCTTATGTACATGAAAAGTCATATGTAAGCTAGAGAGAGGAGTGTGTGTGTGTGAAAAATAGAAAGAGTTCCGAATGAAGGTTTAAGAGTTAATAAGAAAGAGATCTTTCTCCATTTTATATATAGCTCTGGATCTGTCTGTCTGTCTTTTACATGGGGACAGGACAGAGAGAGGGGAAGGGAAAAATTGAATATGTATTCCAGTGTGTGTGTGTGTGTGTGTGTGTGTGTGTGGAGGAAGAGGGGGACTGATATATGTAAAAATGTGGTTGATTGTTGCCATGAGAGAGGCGAGGAAGCGTTTTGAAAAGGGGGGGGGGGCGAAGAAATGTGATGTTCAGAGGAAGATAATAAGAGTGTAGTAAGGGTGTATAATGTCATTAGTTTCAGTCATCGCTTTCTCTCCCCCTCCACCTTCTCTATCTATTCTCAGTCTTCCTCAATCTAAATGATCATTTACAAGGTACAAGCGGAATATCTGTACTAGATATGTAGAAATATATAGACATGGGAGAAAGACAAGAGACAAGGATCAGTCCTCGGCTTCCCTTTTGTTATTTGTTCGAGTATTGATATTGGGGGGTGTACATGGAGGAAGAGTGCAGACTGCAGCGAGAGGAGGAATGGAAGGATGATGATGATGATGGGTATCTTTCTTTGTTATTTGTTGGCAGCTTGTGGCCCAACTATGCGAGTGCACATAACAATCTGGGAGCTTTGTCAGAAGATTTGTCAACGGCTGAGACTTGCTTCTTGAGAGCAATCCAAGGTTAATACCAGATAAAACTCTATTTCTTTTTTCTTTCTTTAAATGGTAATTTATGAAGGAATTCCTTGTGTGTGTGTACGTTACATGCATGTTGCATTCCTCGCAATTTATAATGTTGTGCGTGTGGAGAGAATTAAAAATTTAAAACCCATCTTTGCACCTAATGGCTGTTGTCATTAGGCGATCGGGAAGCGAAGCAAAGCTATTATTTTGATGTCCACTTTTCTGATTCTGGTGTCCACCTCCTCTATTTTGGTGTAACCACTTTTCATACATTAACATCTACTTAACTATTTTGGTGATCATATTATGTGACCATTCCTATCATTAAGTTAGCGTATGGATTGTAGTCCAGTAGATTTACCAGCTTTTATTGGCACACGAACAAAATGATTTCAATCGGTTTGCTTCGCTTCCCTAAGAAGTTATACAATTGTATTTAGAGGGAAAATGACCTCACGGATCTGATGAATAAATAAGTTTTCTAACTTTTTGATTTTTCTAACCTACAGCCAATCCACAACATAACGGAGCTCATTTCAACCTGGGTGTCATTTACATGTAAGTTCATCATCCTCTTTTAAATATTGTACTACTCAAATCTAATCTCTAATTCTCATCTCATCTTCAAATGAATCTTGATAATTATGACGTAAGTTATTACTGTCATCATAATTATTGTTGTCATCATTCATAACTTGAGAAAACTCATGCATTTCAGTTATCACTTTTTTCCCCTCTTGTCAAATTACACGCTCAATCTGGAAAACATGGTTTGAGTTTGATCCAGGAATTTGTCTATTCTATTCTACTAATTAAAAATCCGTAGTTTATTTATATTACTCTTGTGCTAGTTTATGTGTGAAGGGAGTGTCAATATTAATTTTGGAGGAGGACAGAATTTTCTTCATTTTCCTGCTAATCTCAATGCCATTTCTTAATATTCCACGTATACTAATAATAAGTGCGTGCAGTGCAAACCCTCTTTCTCCACTTGGGGTACTCCCGTATTACCAGAGAAAAACTCGAAGGATTTTGTAATATCCAACGATGCATGGGAGGAGCACTGTCCTCCATATGTGCGAAGAGAGAGAGAGAAAGAGAGAGTGAGAGGTGGAGGTGGAACGCTTATTAAAATTCTTGTGAAAATTTATGCTTCGCACAAGATCAATTATGCAGTAGAGAGACACTCTAATGGTTTACTCGAGACACTTTTTTAATTCATAGCATAGCATCCTCATATCCTGGAGAACCACCAACCACAAAATTGTGTGTGTGTGTGACAACATGAACTTTCCATCTTTCTCTCTCTTTCTCCCTCACACACACACAATGCCTCTTGTATGAGCACAATGTGGAAGAAGGACACACACAAAACTATTTCATTGGACGACACACATAATACACGTTGTCCGTAAACGGATATTAATAATCCATGTACGTAGTACGCACACACACACACGTGAGAGAGGATCATCATTATATTATACAAGATCCAATTTTGACACACCAAAACCACTTTGAGTTGGTCACCCCTTTCTCCTCCTCCTCCTTGTACAATGGAGACAAGAGTACTCCTCCATGACATGTATATTAGAAATAAGGAGGAGGAAAAGAAAAAAAAGTAAATGGAATTGGAAGCACAACCAGTTTTTCTCAATGTTAAATGGCCGTGTGGTTATAAACGGCCTTTAACTTGTATGTAGTACACGGAGCCCTCTTTTTCTCCTACTTTCCCTCCACTTTTTTTGCACATGGAGAAAGTTACATGGAAAGAGGGAGGGGGGAACATGGTAATTATTAATCGTTCCAGTCCTACTCTAATTACAACCTAAAGCAGCACGCTACGCCTTATTTATTATTTATACGAAGAAATCATTACAATGCCCATGTATGCTTCCTTGTAGCTGTGACTGTAGCCTCATTCCAGAGGGTTGGAAAGCCTACATGCATGCACGACAACAAAAGTTGAGTACACAAACTCACTAAAGTTTTGCTGTGGTAATTGAATTGACTATTGAAATTACTAGCAGTCAATAAAGAAAGAGAGTGAGTGGCGAGTGAGCCCATTTGGATTTAATCAGAGTCCCTAAAAAGGTGTTGAAAAGGTTCATATGGATGGAGAGAGTAATGTTCGGGGGTAATGCAAAGTGTGATAAAGGAGGCGGAGGAGTGAGATGAGAATTAATTTGCAATTTATTTTTTATCGATATTTAATTATAGTGTACTTTCACTTTCACTCTGTGTTTGTATACAGGCGGAGGGAGAGGTACGAAGATTCCTTGAGACATTTTGATGAGTCTCTGAGGATTGATCCAGGCAATGTGATCACGGGACACAGGTGAGGTTTTTTCAAAACTATTTTTGGAACTTTTTTTAAAAACCGCATTTTTAATAAAGAAATATTCCTTATCATTAAGCGAAATGAAAAAATAGAGTATTTTTGAGAATATTTTTTAAAAAAGATATTAAATACGAATAACTTTTACTAAAAATACTTGTCCTGGTTTGACAGTCTTGCTATCAGAACGAAATAATATTTCGACATAAGAGTTCATTATTTAATGGAGTTGAATATGAGATCCTTGCCCTCAAAAAAATTGAAAATTGGTTGTTACATTTTGCAGAAAGAAATTTGTGGAAGCCTTAGCCGTTCTCGGAGCCTCATATAATTTGTTGAACAGAACTCGGCAAGTCGTAGACTCAGGAGTGGAGGACCAAGGAAATGGAGAAGAAGAAGAAGACGGAGAAGAAGAAGAGGAGGATGTTTTCCGTAAATTGATTACTTCAGATCTACCCCCATCCGAATTGCATACTAATTTCGCCATCTTTCTACAAGAATTGGGTACGTCTACTCCACACACACACACACACATCCACACACTCACACAATATACTCTACCACTAGCTGTAAGCCTTAAGTTTCTCCGTGTCTCTCAGTCTCTCTCAAGTATTAGCGTCTTATAAGGTAATCCTGTATATATTTATATATATCTCTCTCCACACACACACTCACTCCCCAGAGAAAACCCAATAGGAATAATAATATTAGCTAAGGAAAAGACAAGACAGAATCTCTCCACGTCTTCTCACTAAATACCACCTACGCCTTTCCAGTCTTCCTCTCCTCCTCCTCCTCCTTTGAAATAATCCTGTAGTCACCCACTGAATTAGTAATATTGTCAATACGATCCACTCTCCTCCCCTGTAATGCAGTACACATGCACACACATCCTCCCATCCCAAACACACACACACTGACACACGCACACCCCAAACCCTATCAAGAGGCTTCATGTTGATTGTCATTGTACGAGTTGACTATTGCACACACACACCCCCGGACACACGCTCAACCTTTCTCCATGTCTCCACTTGATTTAAATAAGAAAGTAAGGAGCACATGACCATGTCAATGGGAAGGAGGAGGTGATGGAATAAGACGAAGAGGAGGTGGTCGTGGTGTAATAAACAGGAAATAACTAGAAACTTCCTTTTGTCTCCTCTTCCTCCTCCTCACATGAACACACACCCCAACTCTCGTCCTCGTCTCTGCCTCAGACTGAACAACAGAGGAATGTGACAGGTCGTCTTAATGTCAATCCTCTTCCATTCTCCTCGAGAGAACCAGAGGGAAAACTTTTGCAATATATAAACTATCTTTTTCTTTGTCTACTCAATCACCTGTCTCCTCCACCTAAGACTCCATTTCTATTTAATTTTATTAAATATTTAATTTCAAAAAATGTAACTCCCAAAGACACTCACTTTTATTCATCAATCCCTCAACCAACAACAACAACAGCTGTCATTCCTTTTTTTTCAAACAGTACACAACAAAAAAACCAATTCTCTATTCTTATACGGAATGTACATAATTCCTATATTCACATTTTTTCACATCACATCAAATTCATTTAAACCCATTAAACCCCACCATTAGGCACAGACGTAAACACACACCCACACTTATGGTGTATCCTTCCCTCTAATTTGACACGGAGTCTCTCCGCGAATCAATACAGGTAATTACTGGGAAGTTTTTTCTGAAGGAAACCCCGTTTGTCACGCAAACTGAGAGAGGTTAAAATTGTGTGGAGTTAAAACATGTAAACCCACAAGAAAATTTTTTTGTTAATAAAAGAAACTGTGGAGAAAAGTAGAAGAATAAAAATCAAATCCTTTCTCTTCCCTCGAAAAAATGTATTAAAAGAGAGTGAGAGGGAGAGAGAAGAAAAAGAGTTTGAATTTAACTTTGGACTTTAACTTGGGCTATAAGAAAACGGAGAGAGAAGTAATTTCCACGGACGAAAGTCTCTACATTAATCTCCATGTCAGTGGAGAGTAGGATTGAAATGGCAAGAGAGAGGGAAAGAAACTGTAAAGTGTGGGGCGTTAGGAAAAAAACGTAATTTAATTTTACTTGGTATTTGTACATGATATTGTTGAATGTTGTGTGTGTGTAGGACTTCCCTCCGAGACACTCAGTCATTATCTTCTGGCCAAGAAGAAGCACAAGGAAAGAAGAGGAGGAGAAAGAGGGGTGCCAGAGAAGGAACTCAAATTTCAACAACTTTTTCAACAGCTTTCTCAACTGTAAGTTGCATCCAGTCTTCACTTTACTTCTGTGTGTGTGTGTGTGGTTGTGTGTGAGTGTGTGTATTTTCCTTGTTTACATTTTACATCTATCAAGATTCTTAAAAGTTTAAAACCAGAGGACATAAGAGTAGAGTAGTTTGGAGGAGAGTTGGATATATTCCCCATTTGCATCCATCTGCTTTTTGTACTGTACACCATCCTCTCAGTGTACTATGTGTGTGTAGTATGTGTGTGTCCGATTCTCGGGTAAAATTGACTTCATCTTTCATTCCCCCATATTATATTATACACAGAGTACAGACAGGACGGTACAGGCTACACAGTGTAAAGACTGCCTCTCCCTTATCTCCCCCCCCCCCCTCACTCATGACTGCCTTTCTTTCCCTCTCTACTAATTTCACATTCATTCATCCCCTCTCCTTCTCCTCTTCTCTTCTTCTCTCTCTCTCTCTCTATTCCATATTTTGTCTGACTTTACGCTTGACTTGCATTCAATTTCCCCGCAGCTTCAACTTTACCTTCCTTCCTCCCGTTTCCGTCCCGCCTTCCATTCTCCGCCACACGGAGATAGTCAAAAGGATTCTATTTTAAATACATTCCCTGTCTATCCTGTTGTTGATCATGTGCCCTGATAAACTTGAGGGAGGGAGGAGGAAGAGGGAGGTAGACAGAGAGAGTGAGAGAGTGGGAGCAAAGAACTCCAGCAGGGGAGAATCAATGAAGATTCTGAATTGTCATTAAAAATTTAATTAATTAAAATATTCATTCCCCACACACACACACACTCTCTCTGTCTATTCACACGTGTGTGCACTTTCCCGGAGTGAAATTGATTTTACAGACTTTCCCTCCCTTTCTCTCTCGCAAATACTACTACGCTACTGCATTGAGGTAGTTCAGGAGGTTCCAAATTTAAATTTAATTGTAAAATTCATTTTAAAATGGAATTTTAAATGCCATATTTTGCATTTTAAAATAGAAGAGAAAAACATTTCACATGGGCAAAATATTTTATTTATTTTTTGAGAATGATATTCCGTTTTTAAATTTTAATTAAAACATACATCGTCCACCAAATTTATATTGGGAAATTGTATTTTGAAAAATTAATTTAAAACACACAAACAAGCGTACACAAGAATGTTTGTGGGTGTTTGGGTCAATTATGGACACAAACACATAGACTGGAATTTTGAGGGTGGGTAACCTGTAATTTATTGACTGAAGAAAAACGAGACATTCAATTTCACCTTGTCAACAGGACGAGGGAGTGTGTGAGTCCGAATGCTGGATAGGCGTTGAGTTCTTTTCAATTCCCCTCATTTTCTTGTGTACTGTAATAAAAAACCATTTGTCCTCATCCTTTCCTACCATGTCAAATAGTTTAGAGTGTTGCGGAGAAAAAAAATAACTTGCACTTCTGAATAAAGTCTCCTCCTCCCTTCGACTTTTTTAAAGAATGTCCGTTGAGTTTCTAGACGTCATTTTTTCCCATCTGAAGGTCGTCCTCTTATTCCTCCTCCTCTTCTCTTCCACTCCCTTCTTTCTCCTTGTTGTGTGGAAAGGCGATGATTAAATGGAATGATAATGCACATGTGTGTGGCAGAGTCACCCTAGTGTACATAATAAACTGCACAGTGTGCAGCAGGACGGGGAATACAATTTAGACTTCAACTTGTCTCCAACAACGAACACACACACACACACGCCACACACATATAGAGAGAAAGGGGCAGAATGACGTTTTTGTGAAAATAACCTACCACCAGCATCCATTTATTTCCCCCGTTGAACGTGCCCTACTAAAACAATTTTTTCTCTCCACTTCCCTGCATTTTTCTCTCTAACCACATCTTTTTTTATTCATTTGGCTGGATTGTGAGACGGCAAATTGAATTTTCCCTGAAATTACATGTGCTCTACCATCCACTCTCCGCTTACACATACAGTACACACACTATGGATATGGTTGTATAAAGGAGGGGGAGGATTTAGATTAAAATATATAATAATAAAAAATGTGCGAGAGTGTATGGTTGCCTCTCATTCTTTGTTGTCCTCATGTTTCGTATAATTAAATTTTACTGTGATTCTCAACCATAAGAGTCCAACACAGATATAAAATACACACAATGGTTAACCGCCGTACCGTGATTTAATTAAAACTTCCGAGTACTAATTAAACTCATGTGTGTGAATTCTTTTGTGAGTGTTTTGATCTGAATGACTCAATTTCTTGTTGGTCTTCCTCGTTTTTTTGGGAAGGGTAGTAAAAGAAGAGGTACGGTAGGAGGAGAAAGCAGGGTAAAATATGATTTTTACAAAAAAAAATTTCTTTGTTTTCAGCCTACTCAGTCTGAAGTTTGATCCTGGCGTCGCGGACTCTGTCTACAAAATTCAATATGTAAGTCTTTTTGATAATATATTTACTCTCAACACACCCCACCCCACACACACACACACACTCCCTTAAATTTTGGATGAAGTAAATCAAGGGTGAATGGGAGAGGGAGAGAGAATCATACAATCATTTCCTTTTGATGAGGAGGAGTCGAGTGGCCGACGGATGGTTCCCCTTATTACAACTTTTACCAACACAAAACTCCCAACTAATTCTTACACACACACACACTCTCTCTCACCCTCTCTCATGCACACAGACTCATTTTACAATACCCCACACACACTCTTCACAACCACAAGGACACAAATGAACACAAATGTGTACAATTTCTCTCGACCACAGCCGTCGTCGTAGACTCTCTCTCAGTTCTCCACATTTACTGAAACCCTTACTTCAATGTACATAAGAATACTGTAAAAGTTGTATTAAAATCCTCCAGTGAGTCAAAGTTTAAGATTTTGATTAAAAAATTTAACTACACATAAAGACACATTTTTCGAAATTGGGAAGAAATTAGGAGAAATTCAGAATCTCGATGACATGCACTTTCTCTCCCTGCTTAGCACCCATGATGAAACATTCTAACAAACTTTCTCCATCTCACTATGATGTAATGTGTCCATTTTTCTTGTTACAATCTAATGTATTTGTGTTTTGGACACAGGCTCAGATCCTGATGCAAGTGAGGAAATGGTCAGAGGCGGAGGAGACGTTGAAGGGGATCCCACCCTCGGACCCCCAGCACCCCAGTTCCTTACTCCTCCTCGCCCAACTCTATGAAAATCTGAACAAGACGGAAGATGCTCTGAATATCCTCCACTGTGCATTGGATTACTTCTGTCCTCATGAAGCTAATTTATGTTCCCAATTTTATACTGGTCTCGGAAATATCATGCACACTACAGGAGCCTTTTCCTCTGCAGTCAATGTGAGTCCTCCTCCTTCTTTTAGTATAACAAAAGAAAGCCTCTTTCTCTCTCTCTCTTTTACCATATGATGATGGTTTAAGAGGGGAACAAAAGCAATCTCCCAACCATTAATATGTCTCTTGTCGTTAATACCTTATTCTTTTCTTTGAGAGAGAGGGGAAGAGAGGGAAGTGGAAGGATACCAAAATTCCGTCGTTCAATTAACACCGATCATTTGAACCATTTCATCGTGCCTATTACTAACAGTATTTTTCTTCCATTTTTTTCTCCACGTATATATGTATCCAATATCCGTCTATATCTCACTCTGTCGACCCCACAATTTTGATGATGGTGATCCTCATCTCTAGTATTATGACATGGCCATTAAATTCAACGGAAATTCTGTGCAAGCCCACACCAATATTGGCGCTATATATCATCTCATGGTGAGTTTCCTCCTCTTTCTATCCTCTTCTGGAGTAAAAATATCTTTTAATATTTTATGATTATCAAGGTAAGGAGGGAGAAAAGATTGTAACGATGTAACTTTGATCATAATCCATTATTAGTGGCTCATGGCTAAAAACATAGTTGGGAGAAATTATTGGGATCGAGTGGAATAATTTAATTTGATTTTGATTAAATGACATTAATCTTCTCCTTCTCCTCTTACATTATTTGTTGTCTTTAAAGAAAGAACTTAAAAAGAATTTTGGTTTGAAAATTCCATTTTTCACAAATCTTCAGAATAATAAATGATACTTGATATTTTTATCGGAATAGAAAGGCAGGAACTTTCTTTTTGTAATAATCTTTCATTTTTGTAACACCTGACTTGTTACGAAGGAACATATTTAATTTGATTACAAATTCATTGGTTCGTGTAAACAAGTTCTTCTTGAGGGGAGAGAAATGGAGAAACATGATGATATGTAGTATCATAAACAGAGAAATGTGTGGGTGCGTGTGTGTGTGTGTTGTAGACCTTTTCCACATTCCACTCCAAAGATCAAGAGTCTCAGTTTTGTACGAGTTACGGACACACGCAGTTTGGTACATCAACAATACGAGTCCCATAATCAAATGATTTTGAAAGAGGTAAACCAAGGGAGGGGGGAAATTGTTTGAAAAAAATTTTCCTCTACATTTAACATTCTTTCTTATTTTTCTCGGATCTGGTGACTTTCACGTACCCACCCAGCCCTCCTGAAGCTACTGTATCCCTTGACGTTTCTCTCTCTCTCTCTGTGTATAAATATCAAGTAGTTTTGCTGGTAGGGGTAGAAGAGGAGTTATGTATATTTATTTATTATTTGATCTGCTGACGGGCAAAAGAAGGGGGAAGGAAAGGGAGAGAGAAGCTTTGTATATTGTAAGAGTAAATACCCAGATATACACATGACAGATAGTTTATAACTTTTATCTAATTATACACATTACATATGTACCAGCACCAGCATATACGTAGAATATTACTGTAGAGTCTACAGTGTAGACACACAAGTGAAAGAGAGAAGTAAAATGGCTCACTCTCAATTTTTCTTTGAACTCATTCTCCAGGAGTATAATACATATTTCTTTTTCTGAGAACCAAACTCAACTCCACCTCTCCTCCTCCTCTCCTCTCTTTTACTCAGTATTTTCAATTACAATTAGGCAAATAGAATACAGGTTGCTTTCTCCCATCTTTCCCTACCCGAACCTTTTGAGACATAGGAAAAAGCACAGGTATATCTTTATTGTTGCTACACATTTTGTGCTTACACAATAGAATGATATAAATAATTTTGTATAAAATATCTTTTGTTCTCTTTCTACTCTCTCTTCTCAAAAGTTTCACTACATATTAGAATTTACTCTCTTTTCGTCAAAAAAACAATTTAAAAGTCAATTCCCCGTTTTCAAACTTTGTATTCTTACGCTCACTTTCTTGAGCCTAGAAAAAAAGTTTCCTTTTTTTTCTATTGAGATATAATATCGAAATATATACAACACTTGTGTGTGTATGTGTGTGTCTGTGAATCGCCGACATATTTCAAAAGTCAAAAACAGTTTCACAATATTTATTTTCAAAATTCTCTCTTTTGTGCAAAATATTCTCGGAACTTTAACTTTTTAATTGTCCCGATGGGTAATAACAATTTCATAGAATAAAAAATTGAATGGAAAAAGGATCGTCACTTGTGATGATGACATGTAGCTGCCGACACACACACACACACACACACAAAAGGAGTTTTCGGTGTAGTAGGACAAGAGGGTGATGTGGGCGGACATACAAAATCCCTGATTTTGATTAGGTACTATATGTACATATAAAATCAGAATCTGATGTTGTTCCCCGTTCCTCTCCTCATGATCCGCTCATAATATCCAGTATGTGGAATACTCCGAATTGTCATCTCTCCCCTGATGATGAAAGAGAGTGGAGAGAGAGAGAGGATGAGGCTTGGATGGCGTGTGGAGCGTGTCGCACGCAGTCATGAATCTTGATTTATGATTAATTCTTGACTCCATCATCATGCAATAGTTGGGACTTTCTCCCCTTCTCTCTCTCTCTCTCTCTCTCTCTTTTCTATTATGTCCATGTCTACTCTCTCCCGAATTGAGTTGACTGACTCTCAAAATTATTTATCCCCAGAGCAGTTAGACTCGAATCGGACTCAATCTCTGTGACACATGACACACACCACAAGACAATAGTCGTGCCAATGACGATGATGACAAGGAATCTTTTTTCCGTCCTTTCTCTCTCATATTTGACACACTCTGACCTCACTACGACACAATCACCAGTCTTTTCCATTCCACATGTACCCACGGTCCTTCCTCCCCACTCTGTCCACACGCACACACACAAACATTACAATTGTGTTCAAGTCCATCAAATAAAATGAGATTGTGTGTGTGCGCTGTGTGTATGTGTGTGTCATCATAAATGAGGACAGATTCCATTTCCAGTTTTCACTGTCTCCATTGTTTTAAACTCGGTTTTGTTCCTTGTCTTGTAGTTGAATCTATTCAAACTATTTAATTAAAGGTACATAAACAGGGAGAGAGAAACTAGGGTATTCAAAAAAGAGCCATGAGACCACAGCAACATTCTCTACAAACGTAGTGTATGTAGGATTCCGTAGATTGTGTGTGTGTGGATGGGAAGTACTTCCATGTGTTCCATGAATCTTGATTTTCTCCATGACCAACATTGGTGGTCCATATAAATGTATTATGCTCCACGTACAAATAGTGATTTATATATATTCTATTTAATAAATTCGGGGTTTGTACTTAATGAAATGATGAACGTCATGAATGCTCTTCAAAATGAAGAGAAAGGGTGTGTGTGGGTGTTGTGTGTACAACTTACTGATAAATAAACTTGTCATGTTTTCCAGAGTAATTACAAGCGAGCTCATTTCCACTATGACCAGGCACTCCAGATTGAGCCGTCGAATCAAGTGGTTCTATCTAATATGAAGAAGCTACAGCGAGCCGAGTCTCAAGCACAAACAAATGAGTTTCATTTTACATCCCGCTAACTTTTCTTTCCCTTCCCTTCCCTCATCTCCTCCTCCTCCTCCTCATCTCTCATCGTCATCATCTCCAATCTCAAGTCTCATCTCTCCCCCCCATCAAATCACTTTTCATGTAGTCAAAATCTATCAAAAAAATTTTTTTGTGTATAAAGTCCTCCTCAGACCATCTATTCAGTCTCTAGCATTACATTGCTTCATCCATGGAAGGAAGGAAGAAAATATTCTGGAAAAATAAAAATCGTCCAGGAATCCAACAGCTGGGCTTGAAAGCTGTGAGACTTTCAGACACACAGGGAGAGTGAGTCCTGATTTTTTGCCTCAACTTGCCAAAAGTGAAGGAGCGTGCGGTGAAGAAGGGGGAAGGAAAAAAGTTTTTTACTCTTCATCAAAAAACCTCTCCCTCTCTCTCGATGATGGGATGATCAAGATGACAGAAGAGAAAGAGAGTTGAGGGAAATTTCTATTCTCTCTCTCTTTTATTTATGTTATACACATATATATATATATATGGAGAGAAAGTGATGTGCGTTTTTTTATTCTGAATATTAAAGGCTTTCAAAATACTTATTGTACAATATATCAGCTCCATATAATACAATATAGAAAAAAATTGTGATGAATAATCAAGGAGGAGAGTTGACAAGCTAATTAAAAGTTAAAGAGACCATTAATTTCAATGAACAAGGGAGAAAAGGGAAAAAAAGAAAAAAGAAAAACCGCCAAAATGTACCTCTAGTACCTACCTATCTCAATCAATCGATGTTTCTATTCTAAGATATTCTTTTAATTCCTACTGAAAAACAAGAGAGAAATTGAATTTTCAAAAAAAAATTGTACATACTATTTAAATGGAAAAAAACAAGTATTAAGTGCTCACCCTAAAATGTAATGGATTAAAAATGCTTATATATGGAGTATATATATATATATATACTTATCTGATGATAATCATGGTTGCTGGAATCATTTTTTTCTGCATCATTTCCATTCTTAATGTCATACATAAAGTGTGTGTAGCATAAACAGGACATACACTAAAAAATTTAAGGAGGAGAACAAAAAAGTACACACACCGCACCAATGGAGGAGAAAGCACCAGGACAAAGGAGGCTGGGTGAGTTTATATTAAAGTGTGTGTACATAACTGATAATAACTCTATTATTTAATTAATGATATAGACATAGTCGGAGGGAGGTAGGGAGTATGGGAGAGAGGGTTAGAATCGAAGAGGAAACTGAGAGTACTTACTATACTATGGTATACATTCGAGCTGTAATTTTATATGTACCTACACATTATAAAATTTCGTTTTCAACCCAGTCCTCCACACTCCACCATCCACAAACGAAGTGAAGATATATGTACAACATGGAAGCTATGTTCTATTCCTGTCATTAAACTCTCATTACATATTTAATTATAGACACTCTCTTCCGTATTATTATGTTTAATTACACTCTCCACAATACAATGCACACTGTGACTATACCCTATGTTGGGTTATGCAAGGCTTCTCTCCAACTCTGTATTCTCTGAATGTGTTAAAACTACTTGTATTTCCAAAGTTTTTTCTCTCCTTCAGAGTACAGCCCATGATTTAGTATTACAAGGAACGTTCATTTATGCAAAGAGAGAATTTGTGTGTGTCAATAGGAGAAAGTTTATGGAAAAAAAGAATGGAGAGATGAGGGAGGAAGAAACAAAAAATTTGTTCGTTGATTGATTGGAATTAGGAGAACGAAATTTTCTTTTTTTATTTGATCTTTGAATAAAAATTGGGATGACGGACTGACTGTTACAATTGTATTGTGAAATGAATGACGTTTCATCTTGCTCTCTTTTCTCAACATTGTGTATGCGTGACTACATTCTTGATCTGTGAGGCGGCAGCTTGGGATTGTAAGAGAAATATTAAAACAATTTTACTTTGTTACCAGAAAATGGAAACTTTTCCATTTCCCATCAACTCTTCTCCCATAAAGACCCGAAAGAGAAAGAAAAAGTGAGGCACACAATAATATTACAGTAGTAGAAGCTCAATATTTCCCTCTCATGCATGATAATGCTAAATCATTTTGTATCCGTATTTTTTTTGGTGATCCAATCTTCCTTCCCTTCTTTTTCTTCAGCTACTCTTGTATGTCAAACTAAATTTTTCTTTCTGGCAATAGAATTGATATAAATAAATTGTGAGGACTCTTAAAATATACATTTCCATCCCTTCCCCCCTTTGTCCACTTTCACTCTCACGGGAATCACCCATTAAACTGGAATACTTCCGCCCAAGCCTCACCTCAAATCATCAATACTTCCATCATCATCATCAATTTGATTGTGTGGTAAAAGAGGAACCTTATTTTGTAATTATGATTAACTGGAATGAGAGACGAGGGATGAGAGGACGGACATACACCTTCCCTCTGTTCTTTTAACTCAATTTTCCTCCCTCCTAAATATTGTAGTTTGTTCAATCAAGAAATGGTGGGGACTGTCATTAATGAGCGTTGCTCGTAAATGACTGATTTTGTGCCCATCAACCGAAGAGATATTAGAGAGCAAGAGAGAGAGAGAGAGAGAGAGTTCTAAATGGAAATGTGGAAGCTACTTTATATTCATTTTATGTAGTCATAGATGGATTTCACATGGCCATCTCAATTTTGAATTAATTATTGATGCAGTGAGACAAAGGAGGCACCATCATGACTCTCTCTTTCTTTGTGTGTGTGAGCACAGTACAGTTCAAGTCTGGACAAGAATGAAGAGGAGCCATATCAGGATGGACACCGGATACAGACTACATATGCTTTTTAATATTTATGATCATTTTATGGCTTGTCTTTTATAGTCAGTCGTGTGCCTGTGTCTGTGTTGTGTGAAGGAAACAAAATTTTTTATCTTTTCCCCTCGATTGAATGACCTGACATGAGCTCTCATCCATGCTTCATCCCTTTCTCTCACTCTCTCATATTCCAAATAAATATCAACAAAGGACATGGCACAGTCAAGGGAGAAAATTGCTCCCTGATCAATTTTGACAGAACGGTCATCAGACGACCTAAGGGGTCCCTATCCACACGTACACAAAGTTTTGGAACAATCGACCCGTTTTTGTGACCTCTAGAGGTCATCAAAGTTTACATTGTCTGAAACTGACTTTTTAACAATATTACGTACAATCTTCAATTTCTTATGAAAAATTCTGAAACTTTCCAAATAGTTGCCTCTTAAACTAACCGTCAAAGCATGCATGGCGGTCATAGTAAAAGTTTCACTTCCTGGCCATCAGAGGTCATTTTGGGGTCATTCTATATCCGAATCGTTTTAATACGCTATTTGAGCATTTAAAAATCCGAAAAAAATCACACTGATGTAAAATCATGTTCTCTACAATATGGTATTTACACATTTTTTGAAATTCTTCAAACCGTGACCTCTACCCGGGGTCAAAGTTTTTAATGACCTCTGGAGGTCACCGGTTGATAACTTCAGGAGTGACACCAAAGACCGTATTGTACAGAATATACTTCTTTATCTCTCTAATGTTTCTCCTAATTTTTCTGCTTAAAGGGGTCTCCGCCAGAGGCCGCCGCTTTGTGAACTGACCTGTGGAGGTCACCTCTGAAGTTGAAAATTTATTTCCTTCTGTAGCAATGTTTTAGATGTCACCACTAATGATTCCGGCAAGTATTGTCACGATCGGAACATTTCTACAATGTTTATGGCATCATTAAGGTATTAACCTTTTTACACAGAATTAAGGGAGGGCCAAAGTCGACTGGATAACTTTCATCTCGAATAACTTTTGTAATTTTTCGAATTATTTAATGAAACGTATATTTCCATGTAGCCAATGAGTTCGGTAATCGATCCACTTTTGGCCGCATCCAATTCGATTGAAGGGCTGACCTACAGCCCGGGTTTTAAAATGGCCAAAAATCGTCGTTTTTCAAAATTTTAAGAAAATAATTCATCGGTTTCTCGCTTTTCAAGAGATGATTACTAGCACATCCGCCGACAAAAAATGGTATGGAAACCCTTCCCGTGTAGCTAATTAGTTGCTAGTCACTCTCCATGACTTTCTGTATTTTTATCATGTCGTGTCCACATGTGGCAGGGTAAATACCCTGGTTTTTGACAACCTCAGCGGAAATACTCACAACTTTGACAAAAACAAAGATTTCGACAAAATTCCAAAAGTACGAACCAGATAAAGGTTCATATTTTATGTTTTCGACAACCTTCAAGTCGGAATGGCAAAAACTCCGAAAAACCGGGTACTAGAAACCCGGGTATTTTCAAAAGTTTAACCGACGTCCCAGATAGTCTAACTCATTAC
>WJFB01001906.1:0-24557 GCA_009870185.1 Pygmarrhopalites habei
TAATGTCATAATGGCAGAGGTCAATGTTGAGGTTGGAAATAGAGTTGAGTTGACAGGGAAAGGGTTGAAAGGAGTAGTGTCATTTGTTGGACAAACAGAATTTGCGTCAGGGAAATGGGTCGGAGTTTCATTAGACGAAGCAAAAGGAAAAAATAATGGAACTGTACAAGGAAAATCATATTTTCAATGTCCTGAAAATCATGGAATTTTTGTACGACCCGTCCAACTTATGCTGATTGATGGAGGTGGATCAAAACGAAGTTCAAAGTGAGTCACCACATCAAAATGTCATTTGCATTGTATCTAGAGACATTTTATTAATGTTTAATGTTGTTTTCAATCCTTACAGGAACACTAGTCCTCGTGGATCAAATACTAGTATGACAAATTCTCCAGATGATGGGAAATCAAAACCCAAGAGCAGGTAATCATGTTACCAATCATGCATTTCTGTATCAAATGAATTTCTTTCTGTCTGGATTGTGTAAAAATATAATTTAACTACTTACTACTATCATTAATATACAGTGCATGTTCTTCTTTGATAACTTAATTTGACTCATATATCAAATATTTCCAACACAAAGATTCCCTGCCCCCTCTCTTTCTAAAAGCCCAATGAAACTCAACTTGAGTCAAAGGAGCCATCAACTAACACGGTTGGTAATTCAATTTTCAACTACTCTGTCATCAGAGTGGTTGTTTCATTTCACAGTGCTTGGAGCTGAGTATTATGTGCTGCAAAATTGCAGCTATGTTTTTTTTTTCTAAATAATAGATTATTTAGTTCCTCATTAGTGTTATTTTAGTATTTATTATGTTTTGCAAATTACATTTTTCAGTATAAAGCTCTCAAGCCACCGCTGCTTCTGTAGAAACTTCTTTAAAAATGAAGACTATAGTCACCGGCTATAATGTTACACACACTGTAGTTTCACAATTATTCACGCTTTCATTGCAATCATAATGTGTCAACAGCAGAAGGAATTCGTCTCCTCCAACTTGTGTCCGGTGCGTTTTTTATGAACATTGTTTGTGATATTATTTTACGCACAAAAATCTGAATTGACATGATGTAATGTTGTACAAGGATTATCATTTTAGGGCAAAGTTTCGGAGAAATGTCTTTTTTAGATGATAGTTTACACAGTTCTTAAAGCAACATTAGTATTATGATTTCATCTGTGTTTCTTTCTTGTCAATACATTGTATAGCTCCTACATTAATTCCAAATTTACAATTAGAATAGTTTTAGAACTGCACAGTGATGTCTCGTACGGTAATAGAATTTTTAGTGTGATGCCAGTTAGGACAGTCTTAATAATATTTTAGGAAGCATATAATAGTTCTTTGATTTTTAGTTAGGTGTAGACCAACTTTGCACTGTTTTTGCTTACAAGTACAAAGTTCAGTCTGCGCTGCATATTTCAGCTTTGTTAAAATATTCTTGGTGTCATATTAATAAGGTGTCCCATCATTTCTTTTTCATATGAATTCTTTACTAGACTACCGGTTGCTGGCGGCCGTGGTGAGCTCAAAGATCCTGGAAAATCCTTACAATCGACTCCTTCCGGGTCCAAAACAAATTTGGCAAATACTGGATTTAAAAGCGATTCTACGAACAAACGCTCTTCCTTTATCGAAGTAAGTCAGACTTTGTTTTTTAAAAAATACATATTTTCAAATTCTGATTGAAAGGTGATTGAAATTTTTAGACGGGTTTTGTGGAGACCATTGTCCCCCAGTATACACTAGGAACTCCTTCCAGTGTTCTGTCAACTCCAGTATCAACTCCAGCTACAGGCAGTAATGAAGAACGGTTCAGTGCCTTGCAAACAGTTGAAATACTACGAATTGAAATT
The DNA here is from genome assembly GCA_009870185.1 of Pygmarrhopalites habei. NCBI lineage: Eukaryota > Metazoa > Arthropoda > Collembola > Symphypleona > Arrhopalitidae > Pygmarrhopalites > Pygmarrhopalites habei. The sequence goes on from WJFB01001906.1 coordinate 1,863, forward strand.
AAAGACTTGAATGAGAAGTTGGAGACCATCAAAGGTAACTATTTCTATTACTTAACAAATTTTTAGGACAAAGAAAAATCATTTGTCTTAATTTTTATGATCTCTAGCCAAGAGAGCGGCAGATCAGGAGAAATTGCGTGAAGTTGACAGACTTCGACTGCAAGTAGAAAGTCTGACAGAATTTAAGGCGAAAATTCTTGAATCTCAAAATGCATTGCAAAGGGATTTACAGAAGGTATGTGTTTACTTTTTCATTGGACAAACAATGTGATGTTTTGTTGTAGAAGTATTTTTTGCGTTTCTAACGTTAATTATGTACAGGCAAAGCAAGAAGCACGAGACGCTGTTGAGGCTAGGGAAACTCATGCAGATGAAATGTCAGATTTATCGGAGGCAGTTGAAATGGCTACACTAGACAAGGAAATGGCAGAAGAGAAGGTTTGACTGACTACCTTCTTGAAATTATTTCGTAAACTTATAACATGGATATTAGTTGAAATGTATGATGTAATTTGTAGGCGGAAACTCTCCAATTGGAACTTGAACAAGCCCAGGAGAAAATTGCCGAGTTGACAACAGAATTGAAAGCATACAGTGACGAGGCATCCAAGATAGCTTCACCAGGGTCAGGGGAAGCCACAACAAAACATGTCAAACAACTTCAAGAGGATAATGCAAGACTCCGAGAGGGACTTGTCAAGTAAATTCATTCAATTTGTTAGGAATATTTTATCCTTCCTGTCAAGTTGCGATTACAGCACGTTCTGAGTTAATGAGAGTAAAAGAGAGTAACAGTATTTCTTCATTTTGTATATTAGACTTAGAGATGCATCTGCAAATGAAAAACATTTACATCAGAAGACGCAAAAGGAACTGGATACTCGTAAGACGGAAGTGGTCGAGTTACTGCGAACGAAGGAAAGACTGGAAATTCGTTGTCAAGATTTGGAAGCTCAAATTACTGATTTGCATGAACAAGTATGATCATATACCTAATCACTTTTTAAAAAGCAAAGAATTTTTTTTAATTATTTGATAAAATAATTGGATTACTAATTGAAATGATGCTAAACAGAATGATGCAGCTCTGGGTGCAGAAGAAATGGTAGAATCCCTTACGGAGAAAAACTTGAATTTGGAAGAGAAAGTTGCACAGTTGTCAGAAGCTGTGGCTGATTTAGAAGCATTGCAAGATATCAATGAGCAGCTTCAAGATTCTTCAAAAGAATTGGAAATGGAATTGCGAGACGAGTTACAGCAATCCACTGCTTTGAATCATAACGTAAATATAGATTTACAAGTGTTCACACATATTCGATATTTTATTGATAAAAATTGATATGGACAACAATGTATACCTTTTATCCATATAGATGTTGAGGGAACGAGAAGCTTTGATAGAAACTGTTGCGGATAGAGAGTCTACAATTCTGAAATTCAGGGAAGTTGTTCAACAGTTGCGAGATGATAATGTCCACTTACGCCGTAATTTAGAAGAAGAATCTTCAAAAAGTATCCCCGGCTTAGCGGAAGCATTAGATTTCAAGGTACAATGAGTATTTTAATTAATTTTGTATACTTAATATCATAAAGATTGAAAATAAACATTTTTTATGCATATTGTAGAAAGTTTTTGCTGAGACGAAGGCGCAAACTACAGCTATTGATTTAGAATTGAGACGGTTAGAGGCAAAGGAGGCAGCTTTACATGTCCAATATTTAAGTTCTTTTATGCCAGACGGTTTTATGCAACGTGGAGGTACGTGACCGAATTACTCTTAATTGTTTTAAATCCATATTGTGAATAATAATAATAATAAATAAATGTCTAAAGTATTGTTGTATTGACATTATTTGCAGGTGACAACGACGCACTTTTAGTTTTACTGTTGGTTCCTCGACTCATTTGTAAAGCGGAACTTTTACTCACTCAAGTTAGGGAAAAACTAATTCCTCCGAGTTTGGCTGATGGAGGTATGAACTAGTAGACATATTTTATAATTTTATTCTCTACTACTGGAATTGAGTCATGTAACATGACTTAATTTATATTTATTCAGTCCCAACAGGAGAAGCAGTAGCATCATCTCCAGACGTGGAACGTTATGCCTTCTCCTCCCAATTTTGTTTCTTGCTTTATACATTACTCAGTGAATTGCACCGTTGGGCAGCTGCCTTGAATACTTGTACTGCCGAAGACTTTTTGAAAATTGGAATCCTATCTGTCGGAACTTTCTATTCAAGAGAAATCTGTAGACTTTTATTTGGAACTTTTAAGGAAAAGTCAGGCATGTTGATTCGCCAATGTGCAAATCTTTTGAAAAGTAGAAGTACTATGTAGAATTTAAAAAATATGCAACTTGTGTATTTTGTACATTATTTTCAGTTGGATGAGAACATACCACTCGATGGACTGGAAAAGTGCATTCTGTCTTTCCAAAATTTCTATTCTATCAATTTGTCGGAAGAACAATTGGAACCCTCGGTCCTCGTGTCAGATTTATGTTTAGCTTCAGCAGCAGCCAGTGATTGCATTATCGTTGATGTCAATCGCCTTATATTTATGCTAAGGGTAAGTCAGTACTGAGGTTCATGAAAATATCGTGCTGTAGTCGCCAGCTGTCAAATATGTATGCCTTTTGTATTTTTAGAAAAGTGAAAAAGAATCAAACGTAGCCGTTCTTCTACAAGATGTAAAAACTATTGGAGAATCCATTAGACAACTTGCCAAGCGAACTCGTCGCTATATCCCTGATCCACCAAAACAACCACCAGTGCCTAACAAACTTCAATCCCAGCTACTAAATGACTGTGTTACCTTAGCCAAGGTTGTCCAAATATTACAAGAAGCGTGCAAACAAGCTGTTAGACATTCCGGTATTCTTTCTGGTTAGTGCGCACATATTTCTTTGATCAATCTTCACTAAAACTTTTATAAATAAAAGTATTTATAAATATTCCTTCTATTCTACTCATTATTCTTAAAATTTTAGGGTCAGAAGGCATTTCCAGCAATAAAGTCGAAGAATTCCTACAAGCCGCAATGGAAAAATGTGATAGTCGGGCAGAAGGAAGTGGTGGCATCAAAGAGGTTATCAAGGAATGGTTGACGACGTCTTTGATGACCATGTCCGACTTGGCTCAGGTTGTGAACGAAGCTCCAGTTATACCGAAGGAAAAGGTACTACATATTAATCTTCGTGTCCACATTGATTTACATTGTGATTCATTTTGTCAAATACTTGTTTAGCCTCCAACTCCATTGTCTCTCCGTTCACGGGCTGTGAAGGTCGAACTGGAGCAAACTAGAAATTTGAAAATACAATTAGAGGATAAAGAAGTTTCAATAAAGGTTTGAGATCCACACATTCGATGATCGGTACACTCCGAAAATGTATCAAACATAATAAGTTTGATTTTTGTTTGTACTTTGTAGGAATTGAAAAAGATACTACGAGCGAAGCAGGATGAATTAAATGAAGCTTCTATACGTAAAGAACTTGCTGAGAAGAAATTATCTACTGTATCAAAAGACAATGAAATGCTCGTGGAGAAACTTACGGTTTGTTTTTAAAATTTCATACAATAGAAATCATTCTTTATTTGTCAAGCATTTTGAATCATAGTCGATTGGGAGAGTCTAGAAAAATATATGAAAATTTAATATTACATTTTACAGCGTAAATTAGAGGATGTTACTTCGGTATTACACCGCAAGGAAAGAGAATTTGAAGCTACACTTGAACACTTCCAAACTGATATCGAATCTTTAGAGAGTGAGAGAGGAGAACTCAAAGACAAATTAATGTCTGCAACAAAGAGAACTTTTATAGAAGGCCTTGTAAAGTCTACGGGTAATATTTCATGTATTTAATTTTTCAGAATCTAGACACTATTGTTTGCTTGGAAAGTTTTTAACTCTAAGTTTGTGTATTATACCAGTTACTCCATTACAATCACCTAGTCATGTTGCCCAGCATTCACAATCATCTACTCAAAGTGGAATTGTTTCAACGACGAATGAGCCTGCCTCATCAAGTTTAATTGAGTACACGAGATTCCTCCAGCGTCAAAATTGGAGAATGAGATCTGACAAAGTAGTAGAGACTTTGAAAAAGCTTCCTCCACTCAAGGTACTAATTCATTAACAGCAAACACATTTAGGTTAAATAATGAATTACTGAGGAACAAGGGTGTTGAAAAACTTGTCTCTTTCTTTTCCAGAGTTGTAAAAATGATAACGCTTTGAAGCAGCTAGATAAGGAATTTTGGATGTTGAAAAGGGTAAGGATTAAAATTTTGGTTTGGAAGCAATAGTAGGGAAAATAATGTTTAATGAAAATGTGATTTGTGGTTTACAGGAGTGGATTGCTATACTTTCTGACTCTGTAAGACTAATATCGGATAACAAACTGAGTAAAGCAAGGCGAGACTATTATGTTGCTATGAATGAAGACAAGAAGACCCAACTCATGGAAAAAATGGTATTGTTGAAAGAGAGAATTAATGCAGAGGTGGCTGAGAGAAATTCAGACTTTGCCATAAAAGCTGATTTCACTAATTTTACGACCAAGACATCTAATAAGGTAAACAATAAACTAACCAACGCTTCTTTTTCTGTCAAATTGTGTACTATAATGTTATTATTTTATTTTTGTAAGGAGTTGGAGAAAAATGCTGTGAAAGTTGGTGCTATAAAATTTCCTGGATGGGAGAATAGCAAGGAAACTCCAAAACGACTAGTTTTAAATGACTCGCAATTGAAAGAATTGCATTTACTACTAACACCATTTAATTAAGAGTTTGCAAACAATCCGTCGCATATTGTATGAAATGTCTTTTTAGTGATTTGACTGATTATTCTTGCTGGTCAAAATGTATTACCATATCACTTTTTTACAGTGTAATATTATTAGGGTTGGGGGTTATGAGAAGCTTCCTTATAAATATTATGAAGTGCACTTTGGTGACTTACCAAAAGCTAATTTTTCGTGTTCTATTTCTTAGATGGTATTATTACTTCGATAATCAGTAATCATAGTATTGACTAGCAACAAGTTGACTAACATTATTTTGCAAGATAAACCGCAATTTTGAATTATTCGAAAGGGAAACAGAATAAAATTTTATTTGGAGATTTCAAAATTCAATTCATCTGAGTACAAATCCATGTCTCATTTATTTACGTTCTCACTACAATATTGCACTATTATAATATAGTCATACGTACCCATATTTTTTGTACTCCATTTCATCTTAAATTAATTATTTTGGTAGGCATCATTGTTGGGTCGATGTTTCCTTGTCGTTTTAAATAGCTATACCAGGGAAAAGTGAAAGTGAAAGCAACTTATTTACAACTTCTTTTTTTCTAGTCGGCCCATTTGAACAATCATAAATGAATAATATTCGATATGATCATATTTTCATATTTTTCTGTCTTTTCGAATACTATGAACAATGAGTCATTGTCCTGACTCCATTCGGTCGCGGCCTGCATTTTTCAAGGGTTTATCCATCGTATGATTTCATAAGGATACTTAACTAAACATAAGGCAATATAATAAAATGTATTTTGCTCCTAATAAATAGATTTTATTGAGTAGCCGTTGTAATCTAAACAAAAACTCTAGGAAAACGGAAAATCCAATGAAACACGAATGCTGTGTCAATTTGTCAAAAAATTTGTTCTTATTGAACTCTTTACTTTATCAATACATACTCAATTAATTTTAGACTGAGAGCTAATTTAATCAGGATTAACCCTTAAATTGTACCAAGCATACATATCATGAAAATCTAAACTTTTTTTAACACATTACCAAGAATCAACATAAACAGAATATATTATAATTGTGTATACACCACAATACTATACAGTAAAAAAAACTTCTACGGTTATCGTATTTTGAATCAAGATTAGTTACGTGATAACTACAACAATAAAATATTGTGTGGTATTGTACAAAAAAATAATAAATAGTACAATAATTATTTTTTTAACAATAGTGTTTTGTCATATTCCATTTATGACAATATACGACGAAAAAAAACAAATTTACTACTTGGGTAAATTATAGTGAATGTTAGAATAATAACTGATTTTTTAGAACCAAAGAGCATCATCACCCTCCGAATCACTGGCTTGTCTCGTTTCTGCTTCACCCTCAGAGTCACTAACTTGCAAATCATCATGAATGGTTTGAGCAATACTAGATCCCCTCGAGTCATGCTGAGATCTATAGAATGAATCATCCACATCACGTTGAGGAGGATAGCTCTTGCTCAATTGTATCATGGCTTCAATAGCTTCAACTTGTTTGTCATCATTGTGCAAATTTGATTCAACTTGATCTTCATCTGCATCCTTAGACAACCTAATTTTCTTCCGAATAGTGGGGCTTTCAGTTGCGTTTCCATCGCTAAAGTATTCACCCTCTACAAAAAAAAATTAATGGTATTATATATATTATAATAAATGTTTATTACTAAAAAAATATAGACAAGAGATTTTTTCATGCATATAAAAGATTTTACCTTCTTCATCGCTGAGACTCCGTCTAGTTGTGTCACCAGAAGAGAGATAGCCAATTTCATCATAGTCATCATCATCATCCACGTCATCATTAATCATGTTTGCTCTGGCTTTTTCAATATTTATCTCAATGGAACTCAATTCATCACTATATTGTTCAAAAAGGGTTACACACATGGACAGGAGGACTCTTGCTTTGGCAGAAATTGCAGACTGTGCCCCATTATACTTGTCAGAATTTTGTACAACCAATTCCATATCTTTCAAAAAGTCAGCACGACTATGATATTTATCACTATGAATCTTCTTTTGAATAATTTCAAAGTCTATCGGTCTCGTGATTTTTTCATAGTAGTCCTTCACTTGTTTCTTGCTCACAGCCTTCATGAATGGAACGGACTCCCTCATAGTTTTAATTTTCCCAAGTACATGAGTGTCCAGGATAAAGTTTAAACCCTTCTGACCATCATCATCAAGTAGTGGATTTATTTGACGTTCTAATTTAATTAATTTGTCCTCCCTTTCAAAAATACGGTCTTTACATAAATCATGCATTCTCTTGGCTGTCTCGGTGAGTAGATGTTTTTCACCATTGTACAAAGCAGAGTTGTCTGCTATTAACTTCACATCATTCACAAATTCGGATCGAAGTTGATATGCTCTGGCTCGGATTTTTTCACGGATTGTCTGAAGGTCCATTGGATTTTTTACCTTATCAAAGTAGGATGGGAGGGTTGGTTGTTTCGAGTTCATTGGAAACATGAATGGTTGAATGTCAGGTAAAGTTTTCACTTCATTTAGTATTGTCTCAAAAATCCCTGCCATTACAATATTTGGATCCACTCGACGACGATTTGTTGTTTTGCCCCGTTTCAGTAAATAATCACAATGTGGACTTGTTTCAGGTCGTTTCTTCTTTTGTCTTGACCCACTCACCGCATCCTTTGGTACTTTTAATAATAATGAACGACGCTTCATATCTTCAGCATGTTTCAATAATTTACTTGACAGTTGAACTTTGGTACCATCCACTTGGACTAGTTCGGTATCATCAGTCATCATTTCTTTTTCAATTTCTTCCTCTTGTTCCTCTGTCATTGCGACATTGAGGGGTGGAACAGGAGAATTATTCTTCTGATATAAAGGACAAGCTTTATTTGTTTTCATATGACCCACAAGACCACATGCGCCACATTTCATTTTCAACTCTGGTTTTGGTTTGACTTTTTTCTTTCTTTGTGGTTCTTTCTTGGACACTTCCTTCTCTTGATTTCTTTTAATACGACGAAGTTGTTCCTGTAATCTTCTCTTTTCCTTCTTCATCTCCTCCTTGGCTTGATCATCCATGAGTGCAAATTGTCGTATGAAATTTTCATCTTTTGTTGTTCTTATCCTCATGTAAATGTCAATTATGGCTGGCTTTCGGACGATTTCAGTTCTTGTATACTCTTTACCATCAGCATTTCGGAAAGTACGATGAATTTTGAGAACACGACCAGGGTGGTTTGCTAGGCCACTTAGAGTATTATTTACCTCTTCATCTTTTTTCTTGGCCTTTTTGGATTGTTTGTCGTCATCCTTTTTATCTTTGCCATCCCCCATAATCATTTGTTGAAGTTCTCGTCGTTCTTGTTCTTCCTTCTCAAAATTAAGTTGTGAACTAGTCTTTTTGTTGGATAACATATTTTCGATATTTTTACCCATTTCTTCAATGTCAGACAATTCATCCTCAGAACTTTCCCCATCGTCCGTGGACAGGACTTCGTGAGATGCTAAGACTCGATTCTGAAGTTCAAAAATCCGTTGACACTCTTCCTTGTAGCGTTCTTGATGTTCAGCAACTGAAAAGCGATTACCTCTTGAAAATTTTGTCATTCCTTTCTCTCCGGCTTTAGCTTTCTCTGTGGACAGTGTTCGAACGACATCAATAACTTCCCAACGTGACAACTTTTTAATTTCGTCCTCAGGAACCCCAAATTTACGTAGTAAAGCTTTTGCATTGTTCAATGAAAGTCTTCTCAAATCAGCATCCGTCCCTGTCACAATTCGTTTGGGTTGTGCTTCTTGTTCCTCTTTACTTGTTTGAGGTTTATTTGGAACCCGAATGTAGGAAAATCCTTCTCCACATCCAGTTGGGTCAGCTTTAAAAAATTAAAGTAAAGACAATCATAAATTTTGAAATCGCTTGACATATTTCGTTCACATAATATCGAGTCTTTTTTCTAATTGCTTATTCAGTAAGTATTTACATAATGATTCATGAAAAAAATTATTTAAAATAATTCAATACCTGGTCCAAGGAGTTGGAGTAAACATTTTCCTTTCATTGCTTGAGTGTATGCTCTTGTTGTATTCCCTACGTCACAAAACATACAAAGAGAAAATCGCATTAGCTCATGAAATTTACAAAATTGCATAGTAAATGAAAAAAAGCCAACTCTCTCAGATAATAAATTAGCCGGAACCATAATACAACATTAAATAAAAGGATAGTAATACCAACGAATAAATATTTTTAAAATTTAAGTGCACATACATGGGGCAACTTTGACTTCATCATCAATCTTCCCTTGATTCTCTTCATCATCATCATCTTGAGGAGCAAATAAAAACTTTTCTCCATAACCAGCATCTTTGAGACGCTGCTCTGCAGCTATCAAACTAAAGTAGGCACAACATTGTTCTGGAGAAACCATAGCTCGTATTTCTTCTTCTGTTGGGAGTCGAAACTCTGGCTTAATCACCCACCAATTTGAGTCCGCTCCAGTTCTTTTGAAATCTGCACATAATTTTAATCTCTTTCTGATGCTACTCTCAGAATGCATTGGGAAGGCTCGTTTGATATCATCCATCTTGATTCTTCTAGGACTGTCACGACTTTTCCAGAAAAGTCTATAGATGAAAACTGAAACAAAAATATTTTAATTGAATGTGTACTTATGTGTGTGTGTGTGTGCAAAAGTTTCTCAAATATTTGAATAAGGCAACAAATACGTTTAAATTATGTCGTCATATTCACCTTGAAGAAAATCTCGTACAAAATTATTAGCCCTTTTAGAATTTGGACCCGGAACTTCGTACAGGGGACACTCCTGCCCAACCGTAAATATAGCATCAAACTCGCGAACAAAATAATTTTCTCGTGTTCGGATGATGAGGAAATCGGTTTTGTGGATAGGATGATCGTAAACAGGAGCTCGATACATGTTGTTCTCAATTGTTTGAATTTGTTCCCCTGGGTGCATTGCTCCCAGGAATGGAGATGTGTGAGCATAGGTAGTCTCACCGTACAGTTTTTCAGGTGCTACACACAAGTAAAAAAAAGATAAATAACGTCAATTAAGTATGTAGTAATTATACAAATGAAACATAAACATTTACATTCAAATATTATACTATGAAAGTACAAAAAGTCAGGTTGTGTGTTGATTTAAGTAAGTAAATTTGGATGACTCAAATTATAGTAATTATGAAAAATAAATAACTTACGACCAGAATCTTTCCCTGCTTTTCTCTTGTAATAATTCTTAATTTTGGAACACATGCCTACTTGATTTAGCAGTGGTGGATGCTCTTCACAGTACTCGAATATTAAAAGTTCACCATCTTTACCCGTAAGATCATCTGGAGTTCTCATAAAGAAAATATCACCACCACCTGCAGCTAACCTCTCTTGCTCCCTTGCTTTTGACTTCTTTTTAATGTGCTTTGACAATGGGAGAATCACATGAGGACCTAAATACATACATATTAGTTATCACATGTACACTTAAATTGCAAAGTTACCCACACATAATAATAGAAATAAGTTGCTTATTATGCTGTATAGCCTATAAATGCTGGAGCTAACGTGTCCGAACTTACCAGGAGAAGCTAAATTTCCATAAGAGTACTTCTTTAGCGGTGGACGATGAAAATTTCTCAATTTGACAGCTCCCATGTGAGTTGGAACAAAGGGAGCACGTAGTTCGACGACTGGAGTTGAGTGTTGAATAATATTTCCAGAGGCAGATATTTTGAGCATTGATTGTTCCGTATGTTTAGGTTGGTAATACTCATCATTTGAGATATTATAAGGATCTTTGTCATCGTTTTTGGGTGAAGGGGGTGGACTATCCTCTTCAATGACATTGATGACTCCAGCTTTTCCAACTGCAAACACACAACGAAAAATATCCTTGAGTTTTTATATTTCTCAACAGGTTCAGATTATATAATATTTTACGTGAGTTTAAACATGTACTGAATTCTGTAGGTAAATATAAATTTCTAGTAACAAATAATAAAAGAATCTTACGAAGAATTTTTGATTTCTTGACATGAGGATGTGGAATTTTGACTTTGACTGGAGCAGCAGTTCCTTGTGCAGCATTTGGGTCCACATCGTCAGGAATGCACAAAACTACATTATCATCGTTAGGGTCAATTGAAAGAACTTTTGGTTTTGGCAATGTTTCTACTGCTTCTGTATCCCAAATTACTTCGTCTTCCCACCGACCATGAACTAATTCACCTGTCTCTACAGGGAAAATGGAATACCAGGCATCATCATTATGATGAACATTTAAACCACCAAAACCACTATCATCGTGTTTGTTGGACAAGTTTTTTTGCGATTTCACATTTGCACTACTCGATGAGGATACTGAACTACCACTATTGAAAGCACCACCAGACAAGGAAGAACCGGCACCCTTGACTTGTGTCGTAGGAAGAGATGATGATGAGGGACTATTTTTACCAGGTTGACTGAAATTTTGAGCTGTTCTATTAACACCTGTTGTAAAGTAAACAAAAAAAATGTGTATATGCAGAATCAATCAAAATTTAAACCACAATTTCTTTAAATTTTTCACATACCACTTGGAACCCAACCGGCGGACAAATTTTTATTTAATTTTTTGTACTTTGTATCTGTCCCATCCCAAATTATATGACCTGAAAAGTATTTTTAAAATATGTTAAAATTATATAATATTTTCATATTTTCATACATGATGTTACATTTGTATGTGCTTCATTACATTTCATTTATTAATGTATATTACTTACTTTCCCAATTCAGCTGAGTCACCATGTGAAAAACTTCTTCTGAAAAACTTTCATTTTTCTTCCTTGGACTTATATTTTCATTATCCTCCGCATCAGACTCATCTTCTGAATACTTTGTAGGACGTGGCTGTGAGAGAAAAATTTTTTTAAAAAAAAGTTAATTTTACAATTTTAAGTTAAAAGAAAAAAAAATTCCCACTGTAAATGATATAGACAATATCCAACATTAAACACACACTGATCCTAATTTGCATTCATTTATGAATCATGATGACTACACTTACAATGTAAACACACAACTTGACATAATAATTATTTTAGGTCTATTATTCTTTGGATTTACCTTCAACTTGAAACCATAGTCGAGGGTTTCCTCATCAGGAGATATTCCGAGCATATCATACCTACAAGACCAAAAACAAGCCCCATTACATGAATAAATTTTATGTAGCATAAATTATTTTTAAAAACTTTACAATATACAAACAATGAATTAGAAATAAATTCAAACCATAAAGCGGCTGGTCCATGTCTCCATGTTTTAGGGTATTGTTCTTGTAATTGTTTTTTGTCTGACTTTGAATTTTCATCCTTTTGTGCTTTCACCGGCTCTGTTTTACTCAAAAATTCTCTCTGAAAAAAAGAAGAGATACAATTTACATGTAATGTACACGGACATATGATTGAGTCAAGTGAGAGAGAAAACAATAGTTTAAAAATATCTGACACAAAAATGTAAGCCTTTACCTCATCCTCATCACTAATGTCAGCTGGATCGTCACCAAAATGCCAGTCCCAACCGTACGCAGCATCTTCTCTCTCTTCAGAAACTGACTCTTCTGAAGGTGTTGTTTCATCAGCCACTTTTCTTTTTCTTCTTCTTTTCTTGACATTTTTCCACATTTGAGGTAAGCTTCCTGGCTTTCCAGGACCAAATAGTCGAGCAAAGCGAAGGATTTTGTCAGGACGGAAATCAGGGAAGACTTGGGTAATATCTACACCCACATATTTTGTAGGTAACATGGCAGCCAAAGGAGTTTCCTTCTTCTTTTTTTCCAATGATGATGATGAGGAATTGTCAATATGATTATTATTATTATTGGTCATGTTATTGTTATTATTAGATTTTACACTAGCTGGAACAATTTTAGCTAGAAAAGGAGCTGCTGGAGGAGGCATTAATTGACATAGTTGACTTTCATCTTCCTCTTCTTCATCATAGTCTGTGTTGTCCGCCGCTGTTGTACTATTAGCAAAACTTTTTGCAGTGACTGTAAAATCTTCGTCAGCCAATTCAGAAATATCTGAATAGTCAACTACAAACACAATTTAAAAAATGAGATGAATCTTGGTTAATTTAATCTATGGTGAGCAATGTCATTTCATAGAATAATATTTATATTCTTACTTGCAGATGGAGATTTTTCATCATTATCATAATCGTCATCGTCGTAGGAATTTGATTGTTGTTGCTGTTGTGATTTGATCTCGTCATTTGTTTTGTCTCCATTATGAACGACGACAGGATTTTCTGAAGACGAATTTTCCGGTTCATCCTCTTCATCATCCGAGTCAGAATCGTCATAACCTCTAGTCTTCTTTTTTTCTTGATGATGACGAGTTGAAGACACATTACCCTCTTCCAATATGACTTGGTCCATCATGTTACCCAGTCCCAATTTTTGGAGTGCATTTAGATGTCTTTGAGCCTCCTCATCAAAAATATTATCCTCCAACTGACCCGTCTTACTGTCAATATTTCCAAACAAAAATCCAGCGAGGTTGACCCCCGGAGTGTTGGAATCACCGTCTTCGTCGCTGTCACTCATTTTGATACCGTCTCTCTAAAAATTTTGACAAATCCCAATGTAAAAAAAATTGACAACAATTAATATTCATGTTTTAGGCCACTCACCAAATGATATCCAATATTATGACCATCCAAAAGTGGAAACTTGAGAGAGACTCTTTCAGAATTATTTCAACTCGAGGATGAAGCGGGATATTTTCATGACCATGTGACAGCACCGTGCAGACAGGAATAAGAGCCCCCTCAGAAATTGTCCCAATCGGGGGATGCGTTAAGGGAATATACGGTATCCCCTTAGATATCCTTTTTTCTAACCCGCAACAGCTTTGAATTAAGCTTTGTAACAAAGATCAAAAATAGAATCAGTAGTAGGATTATTGTGAACAAATGCAGATGTGTACAAAAAGCTTCTTGTACAAAAATCGAAAACGAATTTTTCTTAAACTCGTTTAGAGATGACTCGTTATGAAAAACAATTTTATTTTTAATTATTCAGTGTCTCTAGACCTTGTAGAGATGTTTCTAGTCTTTTACCTCGTCTGGAATACCTACTTTTGAATTAGTTTTCTGCTACTATTTATGAGAAATGCATTATGATCCATAAATCGTTATATAGTTGATAGATGAGAGGCACCGGGTGGTGTCTTTAGCTCCACGGAACAGAAACTAATTAAAATTTAATTATTAAATACAAAGGTATCTCTTATATGAAATTATACAAGAAGTAAAAATAAACGAAGGATGCCATTAAGACGAGATAGGACGAGAAAAATATTTTCTCAATCTATTAGCTAACCATCTACAGTCGCTTGCTCGTACATAAGTAAATGTCATGTTTTTGTAAGTCGAAACAATTATTTAATGTCAACAAATGTATTGCGTACCAGGACACCTCACACATACACGCACACACACAAAGACTAGCACAAAAGTCAATTGTATATATTTTAATGCATCGATTACCTCTTTTCACTTGTGGATACGGTAATTCAGGATTAACAGGGCTACCTCTGCCACACACACACAACACAAGAAAAGAGGGACACACACACACAATGCAGATGTAAATGTGGCTGCGTCATGTGTAATTGAAGGGTGGAGCTGCGCACCGGAGACACAAAATTTCCCCGATTTTGACTGGAATGGTCCGAGTTACCCGAAGAGGAAGTGGCTAGAGCCTTCCAACTCCAACCTCCTCCACGGAAAATCTCCTCCCGATTCCCGCAAACTCCTCTTTTTCTCCCCCTCCTCTCTCTCTCTCCACTTCTGTTTACTTCGAAAAACCCAATGCCATGCTTATACATGTTCCACATGGATATCTTTCAATCGAATTACCCAGCACACATTTCTCTCATCAAATCTCAACATGCAGCTCATCATCATCATTCCTCCTTACCACAAGTCCAAACACCATCCCTTATCCATTCCATCTTCTCACTTTCATCCCCTCTCAACCTATAGTCTCACCCTCCCCAGTCACACACACACACCCACAAGTCAAAGTCAAAAGTCACAACAACAATCAAATATTTAACCTTCACAACAGCAGCAACAACAATAGTTTTTGTCCAAGTGTAAACATTAAATGTGACTCTCAAGTATTTTTTTTCAAAAGTCAACTTGTTGTTCAAAATTCTCATTTTTTTAATAATAACAAAGTCCCGGCTTCTGGGCTCCGTGAAAAACCCAAGTTCAACTTTGAGACACACCAGTCAAAACATTCAGGAGAGAAAGTAAGGGAATTATTTTAACCCCACTCGTGGTTTATTCTATTTAAAAGACCCGACCCCCAGTCTCCGTCTCTGTTTGTGTTGTCTTCTCTTCGTGAATAGAGTTTTCACTAATTAATTAGACTAATGGGTTTCTCTCTCTCAGTATGTGTGTGTGTGTCTTAAGCCTCTTATAAATATTGAATAAACAAAAAGATAAAAGTGAATTGGAGTAAAAAGTCGTATATTATTATTATTGAAATTATTCCTTGTTTTTGCTCAACTAATCGGCTTAATCTGAAGGCTACTTTCTCTCTCCTACATTTTCTCTTTCTCCCTCCCCCTTCCTTTCTCCTGTTTCTTCTTTTAACTCCAACCCGGGTGGAGACCCAATTATAATTACAAACAAAAACGTTATTAATTTAACCCATTATACGAATAATTAAATTATTATCAGTGAGTCAAATTAATACACACACACACAGACAAACAAACAACACAAACACACGACTGTAGTAAACGGACACACTTTCTGAACTTTAGAATCGAATCCAAAGTCTCCAGTTCAACTTGAGACACTCTCTCATCTCCACTAAATATTTGTCAGTTTTATTACACAGAAAAATCCCTTTAGCCGTACAACCCAACAACTTAGGGCTTAGGCAAGCCAAAATTATTAAGCATTAAATACATTTTTTTGAAATAAAAAGTCGACAAGGAAAATTTGTATGAATGGAATCGACGGGTGGAAAAAAGAGAAAGTTCAAAATGTGTGAAGCCACCAGCTTGACCGACTTGACAGACCTGGATTCAAAAGAAGTGTCTGGAGCTCATCATCACGGGGAACATAATAACAACAACAAGTCTCGTCACAACAACAACAACAGTAATGACAACCTTGTGTCACCCAAGCAAAATCAGGTAGTATGTATTGCATAAAAATTCAAAATCTCTTATTACCACTCGGGGGAATTAAATGCGGAAAATAAATTGACAACAATTAAATTTTTGTTGACATTTTTATTTGTTTGGAAGGTGGGGAATGTGATGTTATTTGGAGTGCCCATCGTGTCCCTCGTGATGGATGGGAAAGAGAGACTTTGTCTAGCTCAAATCTCTAGTACCCTTCTGAAGGAATTCAGTTACAATGAAATTCATAATCGGAGGGTGGCCCTTGGTATCACTTGTATCCAGTGTACTCCAGTTCAGTTGGAAATCTTACGAAGGGCTGGAGCTATGCCTGTCACTTCTCGGAGATGTGGAATGATTACAAAACGAGAGGCTGAACGACTTTGTCAAAGTTTTCTGGGGGATCATGCACCACCCCAGGTTTGTCTTTTTTTTACTTCTTCCTTGTTAAACTTATGTGTAGGATCATCACACACACGCATGTATACACATCACTGCATAAATGAGAAGAAAAAATGTAGAAAAAAGACAGAGGGTAATTGAACGGAACAATTGTTTTCCTCAAAAACTAAAGCAGACTCATACATACGATGTATTTTTTTAGAAAAAGGAAAGCGATGAGAATAATTGCATGATTAAATTTGAAATTATATTGTGTGTGCGTGTGTGTGTACGTATGTAAGTACGATAGAGTGTGTAGATGAGCCACAGTAATTACCCCTGAAATCTTTGTGTGAATATGTGAATGGCGAAAGAATACACTGTATGGAGAGGGATGATGATAAAAGGGGTAAAATAGTAGAGAGACTATCCCTCAATGAAAGTGAGGCAGAGATTCATTAGTGTGGCATAATGTTGATTTGAGTTGTTGAATAACAAGCAGGTTGTTGGGATGTCCATGATACCCTCCTAAATTCCCAATGGAAACATTTCCACCCCTTCCTCCAACCTTTTTTTGTCGGCTTTCTGAACGACCACCGGCACAAGTCCTTCCTTCCTTCCTGACTTACCCGTCTCTATTATTTTATATCCCCCATAATAGGCTCAATCCTACCCCCACGTCTCTATTCTTTCGTACAAGTGCAGTGTGTACGTGTGTGTTTTGTATCGAAATGGGGAATTCTACCATAGTACGTATGTACAAAGGCGACATATTCAGTAGCTTTTCCCTACTCTCACTTTTCCCTACAATCCATGGAAAGGAGAGAAAGGATGAAAAATAGTTGGATTTATGGTTAATAAACTTGTACAAAATAAAAATGACTTTCAGCTTCCAGAGAATTTTGCTTTTGACGTGTACCATGAGTGTGCTTGGGGATGTCGGGGAGCCTTCGTCCCTTCACGGTACAATTCATCAAGGGCCAAATGTATCCGTTGTTCATTCTGTCAACTGTTTTTCTCACCCAATAAATTTATATTTCACTCTCACCGACTCCCAGGTAAATAGAATCCAATAGAAATTAATTGGTTAAGAATATTCTTTTCCTGACAACCTTTTCCTATTTTATTCGACTTGTTTAACAAGAAGGGGGAAGAGAAACCATTTGAAAATACAATATGTGGAATATAATTGAATGTAGACTCGAGGTACGTGCAGCCGGACGCAGCCAACTTCAACTCGTGGAGACGTCATTTAAAACTTTGTGGAGATCCTCCACAAGATGATGTAAGTCCATCCAGCTCTCCTGCTCTTTACCCCAAAATAAGTCCTAGCAGTACACATAGTAAAGAGACACACAGCAGTAGGTCAATTGAGTCCTTAGGTGGTGTGTCCACTCTCAACAATTCTCAACAAATGTCAATGGCAACTGCACAGATTGTCCATGCATGGGAAGATGTCAAAGCCATGTTCAACGGTGGGACGAGGAAAAGACTTCTGGCTGTCCACTCCATCCCAAGTCCACACTCCATTCGACATCGTCAGTCCTCCTCCTCCTCTGCTCCTCCTCCATCCCAAAATCATCATCACGTACAACATTCTTCTTCTTCTTCTGTGCCCCACTCCAACAACAACAACAACAACAATGTCAACAACAGTAGTAAACATTCTTCATCCTCTGCCACCCCCACCTCCATCTCTTCATCCACAATGTCCACCCCCTCCTCCAATCACAACAATTCAAACCATCATCCAAACAACAATCATACAACTCCATCCTCCTCCCGTTCTGTCACACCCCAAGTTTCCCGTCATCATCCAATCCATCATCCTCATGGTCCAAGTAGTCATGTTCAACCCAACTACGGTCATCCCTGTGACACCCTCCCTCCTTCCATGGCGGGTAGTGCATCCGTCTTCATCAACTCTACAGTGTCAAGTCCCCTCCTCAGTCCAGCAAGTCGTCTGGAAACAATATGGAATCCTGGTATAGCCGCAGCCGCTGCTGCAGCAGCTGCCAGACAATGTCAACTGACCAATTCAAGTCCACAAGGGACATTACCACCCCTCCCTTTCCATCCCTTGTCCATCCCTTGGCTTCGTCGACCCCTCTTCCCATTCTCACACCCTTTCGGCCCAACCTGTAAACTATTCGGGGAGAATCCGAATGGGGTCATCTCACCTGACGGCAGTACTAGTTCATCCATGGTGAGTAACGGGAGGGGTGGGGGTGGAAGTTCGGGGGGTGGGACAATACAAGGTCAACAAAATTTGAACATGTCTGCTTTCAAACCGGTTGGAGTTGGTCGGAGTGGAGCAGAACAATTATTTTCTTGGTTGAGTAACAATAATTCAATTGGAAATGTTAGTGGACTCATCCATGCTCATTCTACCCTCCCGGAAGACTTGTCCCTCAACTCTGGTTGTCCAACTGACCCACGTCCAGGGACTGACACGAATGGACATCACCTCCATCATCCACATCACAAAAATGTTTATGCAAATAATCCGATTCTTTTGGCAGCTTCGAATGTTCTGACCTCATCCATCCCTCCACCCCTTGTCCCTTCATCCCCACTCATTGTTGTCGGGGGTGACCCGGTCAAAGAACAGCAGCATTTGGTCAATCCTAGTTTAAGTAGTGGAGAAAGTCTGGACAGTATTAATTACAATAATAACAAGAAATTCCCTTCAAGGGATAATCATCAACATGCTCAGTCAATCCAAGTGCTCAGTCCGATTGAGAACCAGGGTAACCTGACCCTGGGTCGGAGAGGGAGTAATGAGGAGGATGAAGAGGAAGGAGAAGAGGAGGATGAGTCTGATGATGAAGAGAATGTGGACATCGAGTCGACAGAAGTGGACCAGGACAACAACAACCATTTGGATGTGGAACGGGAGACTTCAAGGACATCCCCACAAAATAGTCATCATCATCTCCAGGAGGGCAATGGTTGTTCCGTGTCTGTCTGGATGAATAATAATAGTAGTCAGACAAATCTCAATACACATCATCATGGCGGGGTCATTGGATCTGGGGTCAAGTCTAAGAGGAAAGGAACGGCCACGACGACGACGACGGAAGAAGAGGCGATGGAGGAGGATCAAGTCAAATGTAATGAAGAGATGACTAGTCATGGAGGAGGAGGGAGATCTATTCGATCAGCGGGGAGTGGGCATTATCATGGTCATGGAAAAAAGAAAAGACTGTGGGATTGTGACCGGAGGGTCATTAATATCAAAACAACGACAACTTCGGCAGTGGCAGATCATGGTGGGTCCAGGTCTGTATCCAGTAGTAATTCTACTACACCTGAATTACTCTCCTTGACAGGTAAAATCTTTTTTCCCTTCTCCTTTCGATGTGAATAATTGCAAAGTTTTTGGTGAAAGTAATAGAGAAAGAATGGATTGACAAGTGAAAATCTTTGGATGGTGAAAGTGGAGGAAAACGGAAAACGTTTATGGTCTTTAGTTTCTCAGATTGATTACCGTCTTCAAGTTTAGTCAATAGTTAGAGTTGTGGGGGGTGGAGTGGAGAGTAGATTAAATTGACCAAATATTACCCTCTCTTTAGTTGATTAATATAAATCCGAAGGTATTGTTAACATCACGACTACCTCCACCCCAGAGAGACAGCTCTGTTCTCTGTTCTATGGCATCACAAATACTTAACCTTAACGTTGAAACACGTCAAAATTAATTAGCCAGAGAACCCTCAAACCTGGCATTACTATTAGCCATCCTTATATCCACTATACAGTATAACATACTACTCTATTCGTATTCCTAACAAGTCAATGTAATCACAGGGAACAGCATTCAACACTAAAATTCAGTCATGCTAAAAAAATTGTTACAATTTTCCTCTCAACTCTCCGAAAAAATTTTTTGTACAATTTCTTATATTCTCCATTCAGAACTACGTTCAAAATGTTGTGAATTGGAGAAGAGAAATATAGTTTTTGAGACTATAACATGAACTGCTACATATCACATGGTCCTGAATGGATTCCAAGTGAAAGGTCACTTTTGGTTGTACGCCGGTACTTTCCCTACAATGGAATATGTTCGTAATTAATTTTCTACTCTCTGAGGATGATATTCAAATACTGTGTAAACTGTGAACCGTCATGTAAATGGAGAGAGACGAGACACATTTTTGCTCTGTACACAAAATTGGACTGTAAGAAACGTAGGAAAATTACGCACAAGTAAAAATGGAAGAAAATTAGAGACATTTTGGGGAGAAATGTTCACTACTTGTACGTACTAAATAATAATATGGAGATGAGACTCAACTTGAGACAGACTCAAGTGTGAGGGCTTAAAAAGGTAGATAAGATTGATTCTCGCATCGAAAATTATCCATGATGACATTTAGGAGCGACAGACAGTCAGACGAGACTAGTAAATACGAAAGTGTGTACATATTAGAGAGGGGGATATAAATGGATTTGACACAACGTAGTTGAATGCATAATGGTCTCCTTACATGCATACATGTATTAGGAGTGGATACATGGAGAGGGAGAGAGTGGAGTAGGAGTGCTGAAAAAAGGTAATCATATTAATGTAAAAGGTTAGGTGGTCCCTCCCCCTCCCACCACTCCAAATAACATTTGATTAAACGTCCATTCAGACTCATCACAGCGTAACGAGTCATAAATCAAGAGCCGACTACACTCAAGTACATCCTCATCATAATCATAATCACTCTTTTCTCCATAATAGGAACAGTATTGGCCCCCCTCTCCCTCCACTTCCATACACACACACACTCACGCAGCAAGACAACAAACTTGAATACAGCGAGACTTCAACTTGAGCATTTGATTACCTTATTCCAAAGTTTATTAATCTAATTTCCTCCAAGAAAAACACACACTGTCTTATCTCCCAAACATCCTCTCTTCCTTTTCGCAAGCACAATCAATTTGCCATTTTTATTGTGGAAATAATGAAAATATTTTTTTCTGTAATAAAAGTTGTGCAATTTACTATTCAGCTCTATTTATATTACCACAATAATGAACACCTGGAACAAAATATTTTTTAAAACAAGTTCATGTCGTGTCAAGGGTCAACTAAATTAGGAGATTGTGAAGGGACAAATTAGAATTTGAAATTACATGGCTGTTCAAAAAGAACACACACACACACGCATCAAAGTGTAAAGAGTGTGTTTGATCAGATTAGTCCATTTGGAGTTTGTCCAGTAATTTTGGACAGGAGTGGAAGGGGGGAGGGAGAGAAGGATTTTTAGGATATTGTCCGATCGTGTGTAAAAATGATGTTTTTTTGACTTCATGCATGACTTGATCTGATCCTTATTGTGTGTGTCATTTTACCTGCCACTCTCTGTCTCTCTTCTACACTACATTTGACTACATGGATAGTTGTGAGCATGAAATATTCCACCTGTCTCATTTCGTATGCAGGGCAGATGGAGAGAAATAATGATTCTTCATAATAATAATAATTGTCAAGTGTCATTTATGAAAGGGAGGGAGAGGGAGAGCTGACAAACATTAGGTAAATGGACAGTTGTCTCTTTCTCTCTCACTCAAAAGTCACACTTCCTCCCTTCCCTTGATTCTTCTAATTATTTTTTCGCCCACTTTTATCTCTCCATCTACTTTTACACTGTGTGTGTGTACACACATACAATACACTGTATTGTGTAGTATAAGGTCCACACCAATTGAAACAAAAATATTCCGTATTAATTTATCAACTTTCTCTCTTCTCTCTCCCTCGTGTCTCTCCCATGTAAATTTGTGGGGAGGACCCAGTAAACTATGAATACAATAATTATACTCGCGTACAATCAAGAATTTCATTGATTTCCCCTCTGTCATTTTTCACTCGGGAAATTAATTCCATATGGCAGTGTCAAATCTACCCTCACTCCATACACACACAAGCCCTGGCAATGACATAACATCCAAATCGTCTCTGCTCTTCTACTCCTCGTCTCTCTCTCTCTTTAGAGGAGTAGAGAGAGACATCATTCCAAATGTGATCTTTGAATGTGAGTATCTCTATCCACTGTCAATTCAAGGGAGTCGTTCAATTTATTATGCATTTCCCCTATTTTTGTCCCTTCATCAAAATGACAATTAATTAATATTGAAAAAAGACAATGGGCAAGACGGTAGGTACTTAACTGTGGCTTCAATTTAATTCCAGTCATTTGTGGTGAGTCGAATTTTTTTTTCTCACTCTGGATGAATAATTTGGGTGGCTATGTATGATGTACATGGAACATACAGACACACTCAAGACTAGGAAAGAGAGA